>VMDO01008533.1:0-83393 GCA_007922755.1 Pedetes capensis
CTATATAGTAAAAGATAGAGAAGACTTGGATGGGAAACTTAGATAGGAAGGGGGGAGGGGGGAAACATAGAGGAGGGTAAGGGGTAACCTATATGAATAATGCTTATCAAATTGCATATATGAAAATTGTCACAACGAAAAGCATGTCAAAATGAATCACATTATGATGTACATTAAAAATTTCTAATAAAAAAAATAGTGAAGTCATGAGTATAAATAGGAAAAAATAAATAAAGAATGGACTCTCAAAATTCAAATAACATAGCTAAAGTATGCCAGAACTAAATAAAATAAGTTCCTTCAGAGGACTGTATAAACAAATAAATTGGTTCTTAGGGGTGAAATATAAAATTAAGATAAACAAAATGAGTTTCCCTCATTTCACAAAATAAGGTTCGATTATTAGTGTTTTGTAAGGGTAATCATAAGCTTTCTTACAATGAAACTCTACAATCCATAAATTACAGCTGTCGGCTGTATTTGTTATAATATTTCTAAGAACAAGTTTTGCATAAGATTTAAGAGTGGGGCACACAAGTTTGCCTATTAACTTCAACTAAAAAAATCACTTTTATAAATGTAAGGCTTGGATATAGTTTGCTAAAAATCTTACACTGATTTCCAGATGCCTACTTTGGTAAAAAAAATCCTTGAATTGTAACTGATGACAAAAATAGTTGCTAAGTATATGACCTATTGATATGACATTAGGTTGTTCTGAGCCCTTAAAATAAGAAAAATAGATTTTTGAAGGTTCAAACTCTTGTATTTAAATCTACAGTATTTAAGTTTTTAATATTGATAAATATATATACTTTTTAATGGTCTGCATTTTTTAAGAAGGCGTTCTTACACATATCAATAGAAAATCTATTTACCTTCACCTACAGAAATATGCTGTGAGTGGGACCTGACCCGATGGCACCTAACAACAACAATGACAACAAGAACAACAGAAATACAGGTACATGCATAAAGTTAGAATTGTACTTTGTCCCAAAAATGTGAACAATATATACCTGTATTAATGAAATAAATGGGAAAACAGAAAATTATCTCAGAAATTATCATCGGTGCCCTGCTATGAGGATTGAATCACTAACGCAGACAAAATTAACTTCGTGTCTGACATGCTTGAGCTCCTGAGAAGGATTTGGTATGTGTCAGATCCCCTAGGATGGCAAGAGAGCTGTGAGGAGAATCAGCCCACACCTTTTGGAGTTCAAGTTCCCCCATAAACAATCCTGATCTCTACTGAGAGAGCCTCACAAGAGTCTCCCAGCCATCCTTAGTTTGGAAGGACTTATATAGCCACCTGAGTTTGTCATTACAGCTGGCAAAAGTATGAAAAACTCAGTAATGTGCAGAGTCTCTATCCAGGTGTGGAGCCACTGGCGTCCTGGCTGAGGAGAAAATTTCTACATAACTCAGAAGGTACAGATGTAATGGAGGTGGGTATTTTAAGCTTCCCACAGTTGTGAGCAGGTGAATCATAGCTTTACCTTCTGGAAGATGTGTGCCTGAGTCCTAGAGAGAGGGAACTGAGAACTGAAAATGAAGTGATTAAATAAATTCTATAAAACAGCAGCGTCCAATCTTTTTGGCACCAGGGACTGGTTTTTGTGGACGACAATTTTTCTAGGGACCAGAGATTGAGCTCAGGAGGTAATGGGGTGATGGGAGTGGCTGTAAACACAGATGAAGTTTAAGATCCCTGCCTTTGCCTGCTGCGCCGCCCAGTTCCTACCAGCCACAGATGGGGTCTGGGGGTTGGGGCTCTCTGCTGTAAAATGTGAAAAACAAAGCATCTATTACTCTACTGAAGTTGCCTAACAGAGATAAGAGAAAAGAAAAGGAAGATGAACGTTTAGACAGCTCAAGAACCAAGAGAGCTACACTACTGTGCAGGTGACACTGTGTGGCCATGGTGTCCCAACCAGCTTTCAGCAGGGCAGAACCACAGAATCACTCACTGCAGAAGTGATGGAAGCACAGAAATGCCCGTGATGCAAGGGGACCCTGAGCAGTTTATTGCTTGCATGCTTGCATCTGGGCTTTATTTCTTAGGCCAGTTCTAGGCCCACAGCAGGGGTGGGCAGAAAGTACAGATGGAGCTCCTAAGAACATCTGCCCCTGCATCATCACCACCATCAACCCCCCATAGGATGGTACCCACAATATAACTAATGAACCACTGTCAGCACCTTGTCGTCTCCCAGTGTCCATGTGGACATGAGGGGTCAGCTGTGTGCTGTCATTGTGTGAGATTTGACAAATGTAGAGACTCATAGATCCACCATGATATTGTCATACAAAATATGTCTGCTGCCCTAAAAGCCCACTCTCCTCTATGTATTCACTCTGTCTCCTCCCAACAGAATGATTATATATATATATATATATATATATATATGGTCAGTCAGGTATAGCTACAGATTGTTTTTCACTGTTTAACAGCTTAATCATGGGCGTGTTTCTTATAGTTCAAAACCTTGCTTTCCTCCTTTGTAAAACATACCTTGGTAGTATATATCACACAGAGTTAATATGAACTTTCAATATGTGTGATATTACCAATCCCAGTACACAGTGCATGGTGATAAATGGTACAAGGACTTAGGAAGCCAAGCTGAGGTAAAGAAGTAATGCATTTGTGCTGGAGATGGTGGTTGAAATTATTCGACATGGTAATTACACATCATGCTTTGATTGTTAAGTACAAACTATGCACACCAGTGCTAAGCTTCCATGTGATGAGCTCTGTCACTTACTTCATCAAGTTCTTCATTCTTTCTGTGCTGTGGGTTTTTACACATTTTTCTGGTATATAGTTTTAAGAAAGTAAAACTATAAACTTTTAGCTTAGATAAAAACTGAAGTGATACGTACAAGAAAGAGCAACTTGTACTTCAGAATATGAATTACACAGTAGACACATTTAGGTAGTAAATACTATGGAAGATGGGTGAAAAGGCACATTTGCATCAGTAATTGGACTTGAAACAATAATTACTAGGATTTTTGATTGAGAATTCTTGCTTACCAAGTGAAGTTGTGTTAGTAATGAATTAAAATGTGGTTTCCTTATATCCCTTGAAGGGAGAATGCAGTGGAAATTATATTTTACAAGACTGGCTAGAATTAGGGTCCTACTCATCAGTTTTTCCATAGAATATCATAATTTAATTTGTTGTTGTTGTTAGGTGCTGTACAGTCAGGTCCAACTTATAGTGACCCTTGTACAACAGAATGAAAAACTCCCCAATTCTCTTTCAGACACATGATCTTTTGTATGTTTAAGCCTATTGTTACAGATACTGTGTCAATCAATCTAGTTGAGATCTTCCTTTTTTCATTGACCTGTCACTTTACAAAATATGATATCCTTCTCCAGGGATTGGTCCATCCTAACTATATGTCTAAAATACGTAAGACACAGTCTAACCATCCTTCCTTCCAAGGAGTATTCTGGTTCCCCTTCTTCTAGGATGGATCTATTGGTTCCTTTGGAAGTCCATGGTATATTCAATATTCATCTCCAGCACCACAATTCAAAAGTACCAATTCTTCTCCTGTCTCCCTTATTCAATGTTCAGCTTTCACAACCATATGATGAGACTGAAAATACTATTGTATAAGTCAAGTGCGCCTTTGTCTTAAATGTGACATTCAACACTTTAAAGAGGTCATTTGCAACAGCTTTTCCGAATGCAATGTGTCTTTTGATTTCTTGACTGCTGCTTTATGAGTGTTGATTGTAGCAGTAGAACAGAAACAGATATAAACCTGATAGATTTAAAGAAGGACCAAAAGCAATGAAATAAGATTTCATCTTTTGAAAAAAGGATATAAATTGTATTACTACTTTGGGTGTGAATTTTGAGACCCAAACTATGTAAAAATCAAGTGGAAGATTAAAAAATCTTTTTATTGTATTCTAAAACTGTCAAGGAACCACAGTGTATTAAAACACTTGAGTACTAACAAATTCTAAAACTTATTCAAATATTTTATTAATATTAAGAAAATCAATTAACTTTTCTAAGCCCTAGTTTTGTGATAAGTGTAACCCTTCTGTGTAGCTCATGAGATTATGAGAATCACATAATTTGTATATATGTGAGGTTCTGTATGTTACTAGTATCATTCTCAATCACAGCTCTGAATCTCAAACATTATACTAGCATGTTGTATAAAACTGTGCCTTCTTCAAGGCGCAGACATAGATGGCCACCATGAATAAATGCCTCAATTTTGACAGACCAATACCAATATGAGTGAGTTTCCAGTGTCACGCATTTCTAAGCGTATGATCACATACCAAATTTCAAATGACAAAGCCAAAAAGTGGATAGAAATCACATATTAAAATCCATAGCTTGCTTCTAGAATTTCTGATATTTCAAAGATACTTTCCTATATTTTTCTATATACTATACTTATTTTATGAGACAGTAGTATCATTCATGATATATTTAAGTCCTATAGTTTCTTTTTGACACTTATTTTTAAACAATCAAAGGTTGAAAGAAACAAAGCTGACTTCAGGATTTCCTTTAATGGATGTTGTTGTTAGGAGCTGTCGAGTCGGGTGCTAATGTGTACTTGTACCCACTTTCAGCATCTGCTGCTGACTGTTTATTCTCTTGATTTAAGCCTTTGATCTGTTCTTCCATGTAACCGTATTCCCTAGGGGACAAAACAGTGAAGAGGAGAGACTTCTTGATTGTATATTAAAACTGGCCTAGGAGAAGTGGGCCAATTTCTCTTTCTATTACTTCTCCTTTTGAAGAGGACTATCTATAACTCCTACCCTGTCTGCCTCTCAGTTGTATTGGAGGAGCAGATAACATATATTTTTAGTTTATGGGCCTCCAGACACAAACCTCTTTGAGATAATTTAGGTGATGAGACTTGGTGTTTTTTGAGTTGAAAATTTTTGATGAAATTTGGCCTGTGAATTGATATTGTAATGAGTTGAAAACTTTTATGAACATAGTACGGGGTAAATGTAATTTGCACACAAGACAGATAAGATTCTTTGAGAGACAGAGAGCAGAGTGTGGTGAACAGAACAATGGCACCCAGTGATGTCTATGTTGTATCTGCAAACCTGTGAGCATGTTACCTTATCTGGCACAAGATCATTGTCAGATGTAAATATATTGTGGAATTTCGGACTGTGAGATTATGCTGACATATCCAGTGAGCCCCATCATGAGTCCTTCAAACTGGAGAAACTTCTGTGAATGCTTTATAGAAATGAGATGGAATAACAAAGAAGGAGAGATTCAAAGTGGAAGGGGGAGGTGGACTCAACAAATCCTCACTGATTTTGACAACAGAGGAAACAAGTCACAAAGCAAGGAAAGTGGTTGGCATTTAGAACCAGGAAGGACGTCTACCTGACAGCCAGCCACTCAGTGGGAGTTTTAGTCCTTTAAACACAAAGAACTGATTCTGCCAACAAAAGAAATGAGGGCAATGGACCCAAGTTGGATTTTAAGATAACGGGTTTATGTCAATTATTTCATAAAGTGTGTGGAAGTTTTTATGGCTGCAATATCAAACTCCTATAAACTTCACTGCCGGCAGCCGTACCACTGTGGCATCCAATCCCAACAGATCTCAGAAGTTAAGCAGGGTCGGGCCTGGTTAGTACTTGGATGGGAGACCACCTCGGAACACCAGGTGCTGTAGGCTTGGGAGAAGGACCTGGCAACCCACTCCCAAAAATCCATCAGCCATTGAAAACCCTATGAACAGCAGAGAAACACTGACAGTAGTGTTGCACCAATTGTATTTAGCGTCGCTATTGGAAGGACACAGACTCCACTGCACCTAACATAAACTTTGTTATGACAGAGGCAAGACAGTTATGAGAGCCTTGTAGCCAGACCAGTAGAGTGCACACAGGAGAAAGTGGCTCCACTTTCTCGGGAGTTTGAATAGGAATGCTTACCCAAGTTAGAGCGCACAGGAGCTATACCTGGGGTGAGTTGGTCGGTTCCACCAAAGACACCCCACCTAGCATGGCAGCTGCATCAAGGATGCTCCTTGCTGATTATATGGGAGCTTTCTGTCAGTCTTCAGAGTCTGTCTGTCTCTCACAAAAAATCTAGTGTATCAAATTAAATGCACCATCAGACAAGAGAAGCCACCATCCTGGGTTAATCATTGACCTTGACCAGAGGAGAAAATACAGCTTCTTCTATCCAACAAGAATCTGTGAACCCCTGGTGATCAATGAGGCCCCTGTGGGGCCTCCCTGGTGTTACAGTGGTAGCCCAGATGAATATCACAGGACTGGACAGAGAAGAATATGACTATTAAAATCCAGACCTCGCAACGATGAGTTTGGGTCTCACCCCCACATATGCCACCAAGCCCTGCCACAGGAAACTCACACATGGTCAAAATGAGAAAGGAAGTTTCCTGGCTGTGCTTTTGACAGTTGAGGTTGAAATCCATCCCATTAACCTTCCACATCTGAATTCTTCCTTTCCACATAACTTTTCACACATTTGCCCCACTAAGGCCCTTTCTTATATAATCCCGTTTGTCACTTCTCATAGTACCCATTGCTGCTGAGTGATGGACATTATATTAATGGAATTGATTCCAAATACACAATAGCTTGTTTTTCTCCCATGTATTTTTCAAATTCAAAGTATTCGTTAAGAGGACAAAATTGCTCTATCTTGGTCAAATGCCAACACTCCAGCCTTCAGCAAAAGAACAAAAGGATTTCAAAGATTTCTCAGTGGCTTTGGTTCTTAAAGATCCTATATAGACAGAAGCAAAACAAATCAAACGTGCATATGCTAGTTTCCAGGCAGAAAACAAACAAGGAAACAAAGAAACAAACTCATCTGATTTTTATCCATTCCATCACAACTTGTGAGTTTCTAGTATTTAAAGATGTCCCTCTATGGGCTGGGATTTAGCTCAGTTGGTAGAGCACTACGCTGCAGTCTCTGAGGTCCCAAGTTCAATTCCCAGCACTGCAAAAATGGGAGAAGTACAAGGCAATCCACTCCCAAGGCAATCCCGAAACAGTCAGCCATTGTAAACCCTATGAGGGTTGCTATGAGTCGGATACCAACTCAATGGCACCTAACAACAACAACAACAAAGGTGTATCTTGGCTAATTTTACTTCAAATGTAAAAATACCAATATCTCACATGAAGTAATGCATCTAACCCTCACAAACCTGAAAATGTGCCTTCTCCTTTTCCCAAATTGAACTCATCTGGCCTCAATTCTTGCATTAGTCCCAAGTTCAAGATCTATACGTAGTGTTCTTTCATTCTATACTTCGTCCATAATCTAAAACATAGTAATTTGTAATCTATGATGCCAGTGCTATGTCAGCCCATTACTTACACTCAATAATCAATGAGTGTAGAGGAAAAGATAAAAGTCAGTTTTAAAAATAAGATATATATACATATATGGAAATGAATAGATTTTTTCATGTGGTCATTAGTTTATGTCTTTTGTCCTTCTGAATCTGGTAATTCATTATCCATTTTGTACGACTTTTTCCTTCACCAGCTTTTATTCTAGGAATATACGATATTAAGATCATAACTGCTTTATATATGCATATATGTTAGGACTGCTTTAAAATGTACTTATTTCATCATAATGAGAACCATCTGACTGTGAAGTGGCTCAAAGTAAGGAAATGTTTTTCACTGGCGTAATAGTCCCAGCTGAGGAGACTGCTTGTTGGGAGCAGGGATCAAATATATACTTAATAAAGAACATAGGGTGGCAATAAACAGCCAAAGGAATTCAAGGTTGTATATGCCACGTGGAATAAGAGTATTAGAAGGTTCTAGAATCTTAGTCCCTTATGAGATTAGAACAAAAGATTGAGTAAGTTGTGTAGAGATACCCAGATTTCACCAGCCAACTGGCCGCTGGACCTGAGACACACTCATGAGACAGAAGTAAGCATATGTCCCATGCCATTCAATGAAAGCATTGAAAGAGTATTCTGCTTACCTAGACCCAATACTCAGAGAGCCAAAGGCTTTGCAGCTCAGACAAGGCAGAGTAACCCAGCACACACTCAGTTGGATTCCACTCCCCAGACAGTTGGGATACTGGGGGATTAAGTGCTGGAAACTTCAACTCAGAGGAACATCTCTAGGCCAGTGCTCACCACTCCCTTGCTGTTGTTTGTTGCTGTTCTCAGGCTGTCTGAGTGGATGAAACTCTTTACTTCACAAAAGGGAAACGCTTGGGAGCATGAGGATCTGGAGATGGTGTTCACAGGTTTTGTTCTCACCCCTTAGTCTATCATAATCATGTGTCTGCCATGTGTGCCAAATGCAGAAGAGTTAGGGTGTATCAGCCTGGTCAGGGTATCATTAGTTAGATGACAAACAGTTCTCATCAAAGGAAGTGTCTGTACCCTGGCAATCCTACAGTCAGAGCACCACAGTCCAGGTGCCCCACCCAGTACTTGTTCTTTTGTCTAGTCCTGACTCATCTAGCTCCTGGTAGAGTGGATGGATTCCAATATTATGCATGGATTTTCTTGTCCTATTTGTTGCCCTAACTACTCTGAATGTCTCAAAAGCAGTGTTGGTGATAATCACACAGCATTTATGGATTCAAATAGTGTGATCTGCTACTAAAGTGAGGTATAAAACCAAGGAGACACACTTCAAAATCAAGTGTAGATTGAAAAGTAGGGTAAATGAAGGTCTCAGACATGTTTCCTTCTAGCTGTCCATGGAGAGAATGAGCTTCCTGCAGATTTCCATGGAAACTGGGTATAGCTGACTGCTGAGGTAAGGAGAACGTGCTGTAAAGGGCCATCAGCCAAAATTTACAAATGGTAAATATTTATACAATTTATTTCACAGTTATCCAATTGTGCCTGTGTAGCATGAAAGCAGCCCAGATGATGTGACCAAATGGGTGGCTCCATCTACCTTTATTTATATCAACACATGCGAGGCCAAAGTCATTGGGATATAGTTAGTTCTCTGAACTCTTCGGTGAAGTGCCGAAGCAGCAGGTCAAGCTCAGGGAGTGACTGAGCCTTATCACCACACAGTTCTAGTCAGGGAATAGTTGTTGTTGCTCTTAGGTACCATCGAATCGATATCCGACTCATAGTGACCCTCATAGGGTTTTCAATGTTTGACTGTTACGAGATTGCCTTGGGAGTGGATTGCCAGGTCCTTCTCCCATTTTTGTGGTGCTGGGAATTGAACTCAGGACCTCAGAGACTGCAGCACAGCACTCTACCAACTGAGCTAAACCCCAGCCAGTCAGGGAATAAGCAACACGTAATTCCATGTTCATGCTAGCAGAAGAGGTAGTGCTGTCTCAGCCTTCAGGAAGAAGAACAGATCTAGGGGCAGAGCTTTGTCCATGTTCCTCAGCTATTTCTTCTTTGTTGTACCTATGCCTGACTCCACAGAGAAGAAGCTGGGGTTTCCCAATCACAGTTTAGAACAGGATAGGAAGCCAGCGTTCCACCATATCATGCAGTTGTAGCCACCAAACTTGAATTCCAGAACATGATTATGTCAGCAGAGGACCGCTGTCACTTCCTCTGTGTAGCTCAAAGATGCGTCAAAAGAAAAAGAGGCTGGTAGGTGTTCTTGCCTGGTACAATGAATATGATTAGCAACAAGGCACCATGCATTAGCTATTGCTCCTGTCTACATAATACAGCAACTTTGGGTATTAGGAGCCTATTCTTGACGTTTCTGTGCAAAAGGTGTTTCAATGGCATAGCTTTACTGGCCTCTTTATCTCTTTCTCCTCATTCTGTCTCTCCCAGAAAAGATTAATCAAATTTAGCATTTAAATTGGGAAGAAAATATTTAATGTGCTAGGTTCATCTCCCCTCTCCTTTTAGCTCTGAAGCTGTCCAGAAAGAACTAGAGAGCACATGGTCCTCTCTGTTTCTCCATGTCACAAATTCACACATGAAGATTTCTTTTCTACTGAGATACATTAACAGTTAAGCATTATCTGTGTCTTTCTATGAAGTTTCTCTACATCCAATGTTCTTCTTTGGAAAGTCCAGTTGCTCACAGATGAAATCCACTCCATTATTGTTAGTAAGATTGGCTGTATTTTCTTGGTTTCTGATATTCTCCATGGCTCTTCTCTAATTGCTTTGTATATTTGCAGACACTGGGTGCTATTTATTAGGTTCTCTTTCCTATCTCCCTCAGTGTCATTGTCAGATGCAGCTTCGGGGCTGCCAAGCTCCACTATTTATTCAGAATCTCTAGACTTTTGAACAAACACAAAACTGAAATACTTGAAAGACATGGATTTCTGTTTTGGTGGTCTAATCAGTTTCCCACCCCAATGTGTCTGTCAGTTTGTCATGCAGTGGGGTCTTGCATATTGCTGTGATGCTCAAACCTATGCCACTGGCATCTCAGATGCCAGCAGGGCCATCCATGGTAGACAAGTTTAGGTTGAGCTTCCAGACTAAGACAGACTAGGAAGAAGACCTGGAAGCCCACTCCTAAAACAATTAACCATTGAAAACCCAATGAATAGCAGAGAATCACTGTCAAATATAATGCTGAAATAAGTGCCCCAAGTCGGAAGGCATTTAAGAAATAATTGGGGAAGAGCTGCCTCCTCAAACTAAAATCGACTGTAATGACTAGAATGGAATAACGGCCCTGGAATCTCCTTTTGCTGATGTGAGACAACTCTAAATGAGAAGAAACATAGTGACTGTACCAGTGGGTTGAAACATAAAAAGATCCGTGTACCTGGTACAATGTTGGCTAGTGTTTCTTGTTGCTGTACTTACGGTCGCTATGAATGAGACCCTACTTGGTGGCACCTAGCAACAACAATAGTAATCTATTTCCTAGGCCTAAAATTTTTAATAGCTACATAAGGACCATGGGCTGGGATTTAGCTCAGTTGGTAGAGTGCTGCTCTGCAGTCTCTGAGGTCCTGAGTTTGATTCCCAGCACTGCAAAATGGGAGAAGGGCGTGGCAACCCACTCCCAAGGTAATCCTGAAACAGTCAACCATTGAAAACTCTGTGAGGGTTTCTATGAGTCGGACTCGACTGGATGGCACCTAACAACAACAACAATACATAAGGACCATAGAAACTTAGTGGTTTATCCAACAAAAACTATTTCAGTAAACCTGTGACCAAACTCATGTGAGTTCAACTATTACATTTACCCTTCAGCCAGTAGCTTAATACAAAAATGCATATGCTTTGTGTCTAACAACCCAGGTCTCCTCCATACCTAATGACATCAGCCAGCCCATTTGAATGACTGAGTAGCTACCAACATCACTAGCATATGGAGATCAGCCACACGAATGCTTTCTTAAAACCCTACAATTCTGCAGCCATGTGTTTACAAAAACATCATTAAAAGACATGCTTCTCGGTAATCCCAAAGACCATAATTAAGAGGTGAAGATCGTGTCAAACAAAATAAAACCTTTCCAGGATTCTTGCCCTGCAAAATCTTTGTTATTTTTTAATTATTACTTTAACAAGAACTTGGGGTCTCATGAAAATATTTAGAATTTTTTCAATGACATAGTTTAGTACAAAGAACCCAGAATACCTTGTGTTTTTATACTAATAAGCTCAGTCCTGCCTATGATTGTACTCATTCCTCATTGACGGAACCCGTTTGAAATGCAGCTCATGCCCAGGGTGGCAGGGGAGGCCCAGGGTAGCTGAGTTTCATTTCGCTGCTTCCCCTTATCTACCTATATTTCACCATTTTCAATCTTCAGGCTCTGACTCATCATCATCAATGCACTAAATTTTTATAAGAGACCTTGCAAGCCTGGGAATTGAACTAATATTGTATCTCAGCCACCTGCAAAATCAATATTTGAGGTTTTCTTCTTCTTTTTTTTTAAGTTTCTTAGTCTCAGGGCTGGAAGTGGAAAGAAATGTTTTCCATGGTTGTAGAAAAGCCTTTAGCTTGGCTTATGACATTAGTGAGGAGTTTGAGGTTTTCATTTTTATTCTTTTCTTTCCTAATCTGGGGACTTCTGGTTAGATGGGGTGCCTTGAACTCTTACATGCAGAAACTCTACCCTCAGTCCTTGAATTCTTCACGTGTTAGGGGTGGGTTACAGTATCCATCAGGGTCCCACCTAGATCCCAGTCAGAACAGATGAAAAAGTTTATCAAGGAATGTGGTATTTTTAAAGTTGTGAGCATGATTAAGTAAAGCCAGCAAGAGAATATAATGTGTCCCACACTGCGGCCAGC
Source organism: Pedetes capensis (assembly GCA_007922755.1). Classification (NCBI taxonomy): domain Eukaryota; kingdom Metazoa; phylum Chordata; class Mammalia; order Rodentia; family Pedetidae; genus Pedetes; species Pedetes capensis. The sequence goes on from VMDO01008533.1 coordinate 12,262, forward strand.
AGGAGCAGAGAAGCCATTACTATCTATACTGGGCTAGAAGGTATTCCCCAAGTTCATGCCTTTCACAAAGCCTCAGAATGTGACTTCATTTGGAAAGGGGGCTACAGCACAGGTAATTAGTTAGGACTTCGGACTTTAATCCAATATGACTGCTGTCCTTATGTGAAGAGGAGAAGAGGTAGAATGCAGAAATTGAAGAATTCTACAAGCCAAGGCACACCAAAGACTGCTGGCAACACTCAAAGTGAAGAAAAGACCCCATCATAGACTGCTTTGGAGCTCTGTAGAAGGAGCAAACCTCTCTGACACCTGCACTTCCTCCAAATTGTGGGGAATAAATGCCTGTAGGACTAAGCCATCCACTCTGCTGCATTTTGTGACAGAAGCCTAGGACACTGACATGCCACCCTCAGGGCTGGAGGCAGACCGGATGATGGAGAAAGGGGAGGCCACTTTTAGAGAAACTTTGGCTCCCAGTTAGGAAATGAAGTCACTGCAGCGCTGCAGCTTGCAGGGTGAAATCCTGGGAAAAAACACCTCCCATTTCTCTGGTCCAGTCTTTCCCTGATGCCTAACTGATTGCAGCACAACCAAAACCTCAGGAACAAAGGCAGCAGCTCAGGCTTCCAGGAGCAGAGCAGAGAAAGAAAATGTGGGGACTATAACCACAGTGGCAATGGCGGATTCTCCAGAGCCTTGCTTTTCATGGATTCCAAATGGGGTGACCATTTGGTCACTAACTTAGTTGTTTTTCCATGTGCATGGAAATAACCAGGTTATTAAGTAACTTTGAATGGCTGGCAAAGTGGAAGACTCTGGCTTGGAAAATGGATAGGTGTGAATGTGGCTGAGCGATCACAGTCCCCTAAGGAACCAGGCTGCTGCCCACGGGCATCTCTCTGTCACCACAGCCAGTTCTGGGGCTGGTCTTGGTGTTAATGGGGAGTCACAGGGAGTGCAGTGGGAAGGTGCAGAGCACAGACCTAGGAATCTGGCAATAAAACCTCAGCCCTTGTATTCTGCATATAAAGGAATTTATACCCAACACAGACATTATAGTAGAGAGCATGTCGTTGTTAGGTGCCATCAAGTCAGGGCCAATTCACAGCGACCCTATATACAGCAGACAAAACACTCCCTGCCACTGTGCCATGCCCGGCACCATGTTGGTGATTCTCTGATATTCATAGGGTTTTCAATTCCTGATTGTTTCGGAATTGTTTCGGGGAGCAGGCTGCCAAGTGTTTCTCTCATTTTGGCAGTGCTGGGGATGGAACCTAGAGCCTCAGAGCATGCAGAGCAAGCACTCTACCAGCTGAGCTAATCCTCAGCCCTCCATGTATACATACCACTGCCATCTAAAGTGAAGGGGACACACGAACACTCAGTGTGAATCAATCTCCTAAAATGTCATGTCTATAAACAAAAAACAATTTGAGCAACGGCTATTCAAAAGAAGAATGTTTGTGGGGAGCCATGGTGCACCCTGCAGTCACAGCCACTTGGGAAGCTGAGGCAGGATGATTGCAGTTTCAAGGCCTGGGGCAACTTGTGCAACTTAGATCCGATCTCAAAATAAAAAATAAAAAAGGTGGCTTGGTGGTGGAGCATTTGCCTAGCATGCGTGAAGGGGTTCCTGCCCCAGTACTGAAAAAATAACAATAAAGCAGAAAGTATGCTCCTGTACCAAAAATAAAATAGAGACAGAAATTCGGAGACTGAGGCTTATACTGGGACAAAGACCCTGCTTTGTGGCCACTATCAATCACCACCCCCATGTGACCAGCTGCCTCCAATATCAGAACCATCTACCTCCATCCCCATCCATTAATGAGGCCCAGACACCAGTCATTCTCAGTTTTCTCTCCATCATCAAAGTTTTCCTCTCTATTGGATCATTCCGGTTAACATAAGGCCTGCAGCCATACCATGATAGCATCCCGTCCCTTCGGATCTCAGAAGCTGAGCAGGGTTGGACCTGGTTAGTCCTTGGGTAGGAGACCACCTAGGAATACCAGGCACTGTAGGCTTGGGAGAAGGAGCCAGCAACCCACTCCTAAAAAACAGCCATTGAAAACCCCATGAGTAGCAGAGAAGCACTGACAATAGTGGCAGGCATGGCACAATGTTGCATAGTGTTTCATCTGTCATTGATAGAGTCGCTATGAGTAGACCTGACTCAATGATACCTGACAACAGCAACAACCATTACTATAAAACATGGAATTAATTTCTTTTCTTCTTTTAAACAAAATCCCTCCAACATTTCTTTATAACACTTCCTTGATAACTACCACTCAAATTCTTCACTCTCCTTAAAGATTTAGAATCTTTTTCTGTTTGCCTTTTCTCTCCCAGTGTATCCAAACCCACAACTCCACCACAGCTATTCTTACCAAGCTAATCAATGACCTTAATATTGCTAAGACCACGGTTAGTACTCAGTCCTTACTTATTTGGCCTTAGAACAGAAATGGGCACAGCTGACCACTTTTTCTTCCTTGATACTCTGTCTTCATTTGCTTCTAGGGCACAGTACTTTGTTGATTTTATTTTTATTTCACTCATTACTTCTCTTGTTTATTTAATGATTTTTTCTCTTATGTTGTTATTGTTGTTAGGTGCCATCAAGTCAGTATCCAACTCATAGCAACCCTGCATACAACAGGTGAAACTATTGTCAGTGCTTGTCTGCTGTTGATAGGGTTTTCAATGGCAGATTGATTTTTGCCAGTGGGTTGCCAGGTCCTTCTCCCAAGCCTACAGCTTCTGGTGTTCCCAGGCGGTCTCCCATCCAGGTACTAACCAGGCCCGACCCTGCTTAGCATCTGAGATCTGACGGGATTGGATGCCACAGAGCTACAGCTACAGGCTCTAATCTTATACTTGACTTATATTAATATTGCAGTGTTCAGTATTGAGTCTTAATATCTCTTCTCTTCTCTGAGAATTTCATATTCCACCCAGTCTAAATCATCCACAGATGATTTACAAATCATCTCCATGCAGACACCTCTCCAAAGTTTACATTGTTCCTACATATCTTACCCGCTTTGACCTCATGTTTGACCCAGAGCTTGAAAGTTCCACCAACAAACTCACAGCACAAACATAGCCTCAAGCAAATGTCTACTAAATTCTCACCATTTGGCATTAGAGGCTTCATAATACAGTGGATGGCAGCTCAATTCTGACAATTGTTCAGCCTTAAAAGTTAGAGCCATCCTTAATTTCTTTTCTCCTATGCCACCTTCAACTAATTGAAGGAAAATCTCTGAAAGATAATCAGAACAATGTTCAAAATGCACGTAGAATCCAAACTCTTCTACCCATCTGACATGCTCTCCTCTGACACAAGCCACCATCATCTGCTGCCCAGATGACTTCTCGCAGATGCTCCTCTTGTCCTCCTGGGCTGGTCCTCACAGAGGAGGGTGAGCCTTATAAAGCATAGATGAGGTTACGCCACTCATCTGCCCCAGACTTTCAAATGCCTTCTCTTTTAATTCGACAGCCGAAGCTCTACAATGGCCTGCAGTGTCCTACAAGATCTGGTCCCAAACCCTTCTGTTCCCATCTCCTCTGTCTCACCTCCTGGCCACATCCACCCAGGAATTGCTGCCATTCCTCTTACACTGGCTTGTTCCTCTGCCTGCAACAACTTCTTCCTGAATGTCCTTTCAAAGTTCTTTTGTCAGATGCCTCTTTCTGCATTCGCTAGCTCTAAGAATCCCGGATAAAAGGGTCACCTCCATACCTATTGGTGCACCTGATCCTCCTTCCCCTCTTCTACTCTGTAGGCTAATCTGTACCCTACATCATGAACCAGTAAATTGTATGACATATTCACTTATTGGGCATATCGTAGTTGTTTATTACTTTAATTGCAGAAATCTTTGCTCATTTGTTTCACTGATGAATTTCAAGATGTAAAAGTACTATCTTAGTGTGCAGCTCAATAAATATTTTGAATTATTAGATCATGTTTCATAAATGGAGACAACATTTAAACTTTTGAATTCAAGCAGAGAGGGAGATCCCACCTCTAATATTTTAAGTGTCCGTGATGAACTAGGAGAAAATTACCAGTATATTTCTCATCACGGCAAAGATACTAAGTTGATTCACACTGATATTTTATTGTACTTTGCTAGAAAGGGCTGTGTAAATTACATGTCCAGATGAGACTTTCTTTTCAAATCCCTAAGAACAGATTTTTCACCTCTGAAAGGAAGACGGTGTTACTGTTGTATTCCCAACTTACTACAGTTCAACTTAGATTTTGTTCATTTTATGATGGTATGAAAGCTGTATATATTCAGCAGAAACCTTACTTTTGAATTTTTGCCATGCTGGACCTCTGTGGTTCCACTCTCTCCCCTGGCTATGGGCAGCAGCAGTGAGCCACAGTGGCCCATTACCATGTGCCTACAAGGAAGAGCGCCTGCAGCTGTAGCCCTGTGGCAGCTGATCCCATCAGATCTCGGAAGCTTAGCAGGGTAGGGCCTGGTTAGTACCTGGATGGGAGACAGCCTGGGAACACCAGGTGCTGTAGGTTTGGGAGACGGACCTGGCAACCCCCTCCCAAAAATCACTCTGCCATTGAAAACACTATGAACAGCAAAGAAGCACTGACAATAGTGTTTCCCCTGTTGTACAGAGGGTCACTATGATTCGGATACCGATGCTATGGCATGTAACAACAACAACAACAACAACAACAACAACAACAATGATGAGCAATCAACACACTGCAGTGTACTGTGTTGCTGGTGTTCTTTGGATGTTCTTTTGAGTCTTTCACCCCATAACACCTGCAAAATTCCTGCCTGTGACTCCCGAACCCATACAGTCACCCTTTTCTTTCTCTTTTCTTCAACAAATCACATGAGACATTCAACAACTCATTATAAAATTGGCTTTGTGTAAGATGATTTTGCCAAACTATGGGCAAATATAAGCATTCCAAGCATTTTTTAAGGTAGACTGAGCTAAGCAATGATGTTTGTAAGGGTGATTGTACTCAATGCATTTTTTTGACTTATAATATTTTCAAATTGTAGTTGAGTTCATTGCAATGCAACTCCATCATAAACTGAAAAGTATGTGTAGGTAGGTATTTCAATCTTGTTTGTTGTTTTGAGATATCATCAAGTGGGGCCCAACTTAGTGACAGAATGTACAACAGAATGAAACATTCTCCCACAATGTGCCAGGCACAGAACTTTTTTATATTTAATTTATATATATTTGTTGCAAATATGGTGTCAATCCATCTAGTTGAGTATTTTCCTTTCTTCATTGACCTGCCACTCTCCCAAACAAGATTACTTTCCAGAGGGATTGGTCCCTCCTGACAACATGCCCAAATACATAAGATGCAGTCTATCCATCCTTGCTTCCAAGGAGCACTCTGGTTGCACTTCTAGAATGGACCCCTTGGTTCGTTTGGCAGTCCATGGTATATTCAATGTGTATCTCCAGCACCATTATTCAAAAGCATCAATTCTTCTCCTGTCTCCCTTATTCAATGTCCAGCTTTCACAACCATATGATGTGACTGAAAATACCATGGCATGAGTCAGGCACCCCTTCATCTTAAATGTGACAAGTTTACTTTTCAACACTTTAAAGAGGTCTTTTGTAATAACTTTTCCCAAAGCAATGCCTCTTTTGATTTCTTGACCACTGCTTCCATAGGTACATAGGTATGGAACCAAGTAAAGCAAAATCGTGGACAACCTCAATCTTTTCTCTATTTATCATGAGGATGATTACAGAGCCAGTTGTAAGGACTTTTGTTTACTTGACGTTGAGGCTCAACCCATTCTGAAGGTGGTGCTCTTTGATCTTCATCAGTAAATGTTCAAATTCTCTTCAGTTTCAGTAAGCAGAGGTGTGTCATCTGCATAACTCGTCCTTGTTGCCTTACGCATTTCGATTTCCCAAACTTGACACAAAGTGTTCAAAACTCTCCTCAGCCTAGGAAAACTGCTAAATCATAACCCTGTGTGTTTGGCTTTACTTGAGATCTTCAATGCAATCTCATCTCATGGCACGTGAAAGCAGGTGACAGATGTATGAGGTCATCAAAAAATATGGTGAAAGTGACTGCCAAGTGCTATCTAACAATAAGGCTGGAACCATTGCTGGGGAAGCACCAAGTGACACATCAAATTTTAGTAGTAGTTTCAACATGTTTTGTGCTGTCTATCAGGTGTGAGCTATGGGTGAGAGAGGTGGCTTTTAACATGTCCCTAAACCGTAGACCTTGAACAGTGTTTCTGGTATGATAATTTCTGCCAAATAATCACTATGGTGTGTCCCTGTCTACCTTACTCACCAGATCTGGCATGGTATGACTTCTGGTTCTCCCCCAAAATCAAAATAATCATGGAAGGTAAATGTTTGAACTGACTCAGGACATCAAGGCAGCAAGACAGTGTGGCAGCTACAACAGCAGAACTGAAGACATTCACGGAGAGAACTTCGGGAACTACTTCAAAAAGTGGCAAGAAAGATACGAAAACTGTCTTCAAAACCAGGGGGAGTATTTTGTCACAAATTAATGGCAATATGTCTTTTCCTGTGACAAATTTGTCTGAATTTAAACATTCACCATATTTTTGAATCACTGGGCTGGGATTTAGCTCAGTAGGTAGAGCGCTGCTCTGCAGTCTCTGAGGTCCCGAGTTTGATTCCCAGCACTGCAAAATGGGAGAAGGATGTGGCAATCCACTCCCAAGGCAATCCCGAAACAGTCAGCCATTGAAAACCTTATGAGGGTAGCTATGGGTCGGACTCGACTTGATGGTACCTAACGACCTCTCATAGTGTGTCAGAATTTGTGGTATTTTTTATTTTATATTTGAAAAATAAACCCACATAATCACATCAGAAAAGCTGTTGAGTTATATTTCAAGACAAAACCCTTGAGAATACTGCTAAATTTTAGCTCTTAATTCATATGGTATTATTAGTTATTATTATTCAAGGAAGTAACGCTCAGATCCCTATACTGTAAATTCTTGGAAGTTTTCTTCATATAGATAGATCCCCTCAACCTGTTTTTTTTTTTTCTTGAAGTATTTGTGTGTGCCCAGTGGGCACAGGGAAAAGTGTTGATGATAATAACATCATAAAGTAAAATTACATTGTCTTCAAGGCATTATACACTCTAACTGAACATTCTATTCTTATTAGTGCATTATATCTTGATAAAGGATTTGTCTCAATAAGCCTGCAGCACTAACTTACTTGAATTGATTATATATATCACAGTTTAAATGGCTTTCATCTGACCCATTTTAAATTCATTGCTTTATAATTTCTTTATGAGACAGGATAAGTAGGTGTAGGCAAGAGGATTCTATTCTATTATACTCTGATGTTTATATGCAGAAACATATTTCCCATGTGCCAGAGTCAGTTAAGTCAATTTTCTACATTCAAGGAAATAATTTATTTAAAAAATTAAAATGTGATAAGTTAAATTTATTTACTAATTATATAAGTAAATTATGTTCTTTTTCACAGAAGTAAAAATTACTAACCAAGGACTCAATTGCCCAAAAGGAAAAGAAGTTAATGATGTTGTTAAAACCATTGCCTTTTATAATTGCTTTCATAGTCGTTTAAGAATATCTCCTTCATTATATCTATTGGTTGTCTTTTCTTTATCTAAAGCCAATATCATGAATCTTTCTAATTTCCTTCCTAAATCTACTCCATGTCTTTTTCCTTCTGTTTAATCTGTCCTTGGATTGTCTTTGAAGATGTATATAGGAAAAGACAATTACATGCACAGCAAACACTTTCCATAATGGGCCCTGGAGAGGTCACCTTAACCCCCTTCTCCCTTTTCTATAGGGGTTGATAAATTAGTGAATAAACTATTTATAAAAACTTAGAAAATAGAACTTAATAACAGTTTTATTTTTGTTGTTGTTCTTTTATTTTTTGTTCTTAGAATAACCCAGTTCTTCAATATATTAATCATGAAGTTTTATCTGAGTTCTTGCAATGGAAAGTCAATGGCTGAAGCAGAAGTGATAGTCATATTTTAGGCTCAGGGTGAATTGAATAATATTTTATCTGTAATTAAATAGGCTAAACATAAATGTCTGACAAATATTCCTTATTTTGTCTTCTGCTCTTACTTTATGGTACATTTTTTGGCATGAGATATGATCTAGTATATATTTTTTCTGTATTCAACTCATTTCCCAAAATTTGAGTGTTAGATGACAAAAATAACTTCTTGAGGAATATAGCTCTGTCTTCTGGAGATCTGGCAGCTAGGGACTCAGCTGGATCCTTATCATATTCCTTGATATGATCTCTAGTTATGCATACATAATAATCTTATCTTCACAATAATATAATGAGCTTTCTTCCTAATAACTGTAAAGCAAAAATGCAAAATGAAGGTGTTTAACCATTCCCTAAAACTCTATCTAAATGTCCTCTCTAAACCAATATTTATTACCTTTGTTACTTCACCATAAAAGATCTCATTTGCCCTGGCTTTAGTGACTTCTAAACTCTGAGATAATTATGCATCCTTTAAAGGTGAATCATTTCAGCATTAGTGGAATTTTAGGAGGTGAAAACCTAAGCAGTTTCCATTTCCATTAACCCAGAAAACCCTTTCCATTTCTGAGCTCACAAGAGTCTTAAGCATTTCAAGATGCTTCACTGTGCAGCCCATTCCAGAGAAGACCTCCAGAGGAATAGGAAAATAGCTCATGGAATGAGTACATATCACTAGGTAATTGTTGTTGTTGTTGTTAGGTGCCTTTGAGTTGGTATCTGACTCATAGCCACCCTACATACAACAGGGGAAACACTATTGTCAGTGATTCTCTGCTGTTCATAGGGTTTTCAATGGTGGATTGTTTTTTGGGGAGTGGGTTGCCGGGTCCTTCTCCCAATCCTACAGCACCTGGTGTTCCCAGACAGTCTCCCATCCAAGTACAAACCAGGTCCGACCCTGTTTACCTTACGAGATCTGACGGGATTGGATGCCACAGGGCTACGGCTGCAGGCCACTAGTTAATTAGGTATTAAAAAATCAAGATCTGTCTCTGCTTACCTTTGTCATTTATGAAAGAGCAAGAAGGAAAGCCATATGAAGTACTTATTGATGAATAGATCTTAAATTTGAGTCTCTGAGAAAACTCACTCCTTAAAATCAGAAAAGATCCTGTTCTGGCCGTATAGAGCCTACATACCGACTTGAAATTAAATTTGCCTCTGAAATATGTCTTGAAACTTCACAGTAAACACAAAGAGCTAAAATACTAAAACATGATATTTAAACCTCAGAGTTCAACATTTGAATTCCCTTATTAATTGGATGAGAATAAATATATACATTCAAGACAATAACTATATGCTTCATTTACACCTAACAGATTAAATATGCCTTCAAAAATTCCTAAAGAATTCTCTATAATATATATATATATATATATATATATATATATATATATATATATATTTCCATTATATTTCCAAGCAAGTTATATTTCCATATTGAAATATAAATCCTATCTGTTCTGATTTTTGGCTCAGTGTGTGTGTGAGTGTGTGTATTTTCTTTGTGTGTGTATGTCTAAATTTGTGTGTGTGTTTGTGTGTGTGTACATTTGTTTTGGGGTGAGTCTTTCATCCATCATATTTGCCTAATGAACTCCTGATATATTTCCAAATATATATATATATATATATTACAAGTTCAGTTTCATATTTTTCTAAATTTGTTAAGTGATTAAAAGATTCTTTGAGGCCAAAATCCTCCAGATAGACCAGACTACCCCAGTCTCACTGGGCCCAGAGGCTGATCGGGACCTTCAGGTCATTCTACTGCATGGTGTTCTATTTTTTTATTCTATATTTGTTTTTTCCCATTGTTTTGTAATTAAGGCAAAGTGGGTTGTTCACCTAGTCTATGAACCCCTACTATACCTCTTAAACTGCCTGAATCAAGCATTTTCATTTGTTTCACTACAAATACAACTGACTTCTGCCTGCACTTATTTTTATAAGAAACAGTAGTTCAGCTGAAGAAAGAGCTGGGGCCTGGGAGTAAGTCACCAGCAGTGCAGCATAGGACTGAGACAGGCAGAGCTGGGATGGGGACAGGTCACCTGGCTTGCACTGGGCATGGTTTCTCTCCCTGAGAACGCCACATAGCACCTGACACTGCTGGTGCATCAGCTCAGATTCAGAGTCATTCCCGTAATGTTGTTGTTAGGTGCTGTGGAGTCGGTATCCAACTCATAGTGATCCTCATAGGGTTTTCAATAGCTGACTGTTTCGGGATTGCCTTGGGAGTGGATTGTCAAGCCCTTCTTCCCAGTTTTGCGGGGCTGGGAATTTGACTCAGGACCTCAGCGACCGCAGCACAGTGCTCTACCAACTGAGCCAAATCCCAGCCCCATTCCCGTAATACAGACCTATAACAAGGCATTGCTTTTGTACATGATGGCTCCCAAGTAGTTCAATTTTAGCTTTGCAGCTTCCAACTTGACTTTTTTTGTATTCAGATGGCTTTCACCCAGGTTGTTGTTGCTATTAGGTGCCGTCCAGTCGGTATCCGACTCATAGCGATCCTATGCACAACAGGCGAAACACTATTGTCCGTGCTTCTTTGCTGTTCATAGGGTTTTCAATGGTGGATTGATTTTATGAGCTGGTTGCCAGGTCCTTCTCCCAAGCCTACGACACCTGATGTTCCCAGGTGGTCTCCCATCCAGGTACTAACCAGGCCTGACCCTGCTTAGGTTCTGAGATCTGACGGGATCGGATACCATGGGCTATGGCTGCAGGCTTTTCACCTAGGTACATAGGATCAAATATGGTGAAGTCTTCCTTGGTACCCATCCTGCCTTAGGGGCTGTGATAAAGCCATGATTTCTTGGGCGTCAACAGCTCTCTGGCCCAGAATCTGGCTCATGTTCCAATGGAAACAGCACCTCTGTCAATGGCTCAATGAATGTGCCTGCACTGCCTACTCTCCAATTACCTGAAGTGCTTTGGTCTGTTTTCCAAAAACTCCTTTGGTAATGGATAACCCATGTGTTACCAGATATGTGAACAGCACAGACCTGAGCTTCCACTTACCCACCCAGTGTGCATAAAGCTTTCAACTATGCCAGACTACATAATATTACCATTAAATGTAAACAATTTACAAAAGACTTACAAATATACTGACGTGATTGAAAACACACAAATGGTAAAATATGCAGCTGACAAACACTGAACGGAATAGATGGAGCTGTACAGAGAGAGGAAAGAAGCCATTCATTTAAAAAGCAGCAATAGGAATGACCAATGAGTTAGTGGCCCAATGCATCAGGAAAGAATTTGAACTTCCTAAGATATATATGGGGCTGGGATTTAGCTCAGTCAATAGAGCACGATTCTGCAGTCTCTGAGGTCCCGAGTTCTATTCCCAGCACCACAAAAATTGGAGAAGGACATGGCAATCCACTCCCTCGGCAAACCAGAAACAATCATTGAAAACCTTATGAGGGTTGCTATGAATCGGATACCGACTCTATGGAACCCAATAACAACAACAAGATGTATATATCTAATAACATAGCTACTAAATATGTAAGCTAAAAGAAACTACTTGCAACCAAATGAAAACCTATTATGATACTTGGAAAAGTTAACAAAAGTCTTAAAAATTGTTAACTACTTGGTATAAAACCAAAACTGATAAAGTAGGAAAAAACATAGATGCTACATACTCCATGCATGTTCACTTGCAAGCCATTTTATTTCAAAAATTGGAAAGCACTCTTATTTCCTTGCAGCACATGTAAATGCATGTCAGCACAGGTATCACAAGTACAATTCTTGACTACAGGGCAGATCAGACATAAACCTTCCTAAATTTCAAAGAATGAGCATAGTACAAACAAATTCTTTCCAAAAAATTACAATGAAGTTAAAAATTGAGAGTACTGCACAATAGTGAAAACGTGTTGTGGTAACAAAATCACACAAATTAATTTTATATAAGGAAATATTGAATGATAAATTGCAGAAAAATGCATATGGCAGAACAATTTCAGCTAATTAAGTATTATGGATTTATATATGAACAATGTAATTGTGGCATAGTTACATGTATGATAAATCCATAAAAATAAGACAGGGATATGATTAGCACGATTCAGCTTAGTTGTAGATCTCAGAGTTCAGAGGTGTCATGTAGAGGTTCAATGAACTAGATCCCAAGTTAGGTGATGGGTCTATGGAAAACATTTTCAATCACTCATCAAAATATGCTAATAAAGTAGATGTGCTTATGTTTGCTGTATGTCTTATATCCAGAAAGAAAAGATATGTGGGAGAGAGAACATTCCAATAATAAGGAATAACATTAAATAATTTTCTTTTGCATGGAGTCATAATGAATGAGAACAAATGAATAAACAAGGAGGTCAATGACTAAATGATACAAGATGCAAGTTGACGTAGAAGCAGAGACCAGAAGATGTGCCCTGGTGTGGTGGCCAACTTGTACATTTTCATGTATACCAGTCCTCGTGAGAAGGGGCTGGAATTCTGAGACAACTGTTCGATTGAAAGGTCCAAGAAAGGCAGAGAAAATATAATTCTTTCCCCTGATATATCAAGTTATCTTAGAGGTCAGAGAAGTGCTTGCTAATGAAAGAATCATGTCTCTGGATGCTGTGGCGCACGCCTATAATCCCAGCGGCTGGGGAGGCAGAGGCAGGAGGATCGCAAGTTCGAGACCAGGGGCAGTCTGCATAACTTAACGAGACCCTGTCTCAAAAAGTAAAAAAATGGGCTGAGGGTGAAACTCAGTGGTCCAGCACTTACAGAGCATGCAGGTGCGAGGCCCTGGGTTCAACCCCCAGTACCACACACACACACACACACACACACACACACACAAAGAATCATGTCAAACAGTGAAGACTTCTTAACTGGGGAAGATGAAGGAGATGGTAACAAACCACGGTCCTAACAAGAACCAGAAACCAGGTAAAACAAACCAATAAAATGTCTATCTAAAGACATGAGATAATTAATGAAGCAAGAAGAACAACAGCAATGAAGAATGCATGTGTGCAATGTTCTTCTAAAGAGTCTACAGGTAAGCCAGCTGCTGTGGTTCACACCTGCAATCCCAGATACTTGGGAAGCTGAGGCAGTAGAGTGGTGAGTTGGAGGCCAGAAGCAGCCTGAACAACTTAACCAGACCCTGTCTCAAAAATTAAAAAAATAAATTAATTAAATAAGTTAGGGTGTAGCCAGTTGGTAGAGCACTTCCAAAATATGTGCAAGGCCCTGGGTTCAACCTGTAAGAACTGCAAAAATTAATGAATTAATAAGTAATTAAATAAATAAAATAAAGAAGAGGCTCAGGCTACAGTTTACTGGTAGGGCATTTGTCTAGCATGTGCAATGCCCTGGGTTCAAGCCCCTAGAACTGCAGAAAAAAAATCCATGGTCTAATGCAGAATCAAAAAAATCTTTAAGAAAATTAACTTTTTATGACCCTCCAGAAACCTAATAATATGAACAATGACCTCTCCTAGACTATAAAGAGATTAGGGACATAATCAGTTGCAAAAGTTTAAAGCAAATTGGATCCTGATCTAGATAAAAGTAAAAAGAAGAGCACATTGTAAAAAAAATTGGGCTCAATACTAGATAACATAAAATCTTTTTCTTTTTTCTTAAGATTGATAAATTTACTTTTATCGATTGTTATAATTTAAAGAACTAAAACTCCAGAGGGCTGGGATTTAGCTCAGTTGGTAGAGCGCTGCGTTGCAGTCTCTGAGATCCTGAGTTCGATTCCCAGCATCGCAAAAATGGGAGAAGGACCTGGCAATCCACTCCCAAGGCAATCCCAAAACAGTCAGCCATTGAAAACCCTATGAGGGTCGCTATGAGTTGGACTTGACTCGACGGCACCTAACAACAACAACAACAACAACAAAAATCCAGAATGCATGCTGCTACACAAATTAAGTGATTAAATGGAAAAAAGTGAAGGTCTTCTACAATATAACTACTATCTTATAAATGTAAGTTCTGGGGTTTAGCTCAATTGGTAGAGTGCTGCTCTGCACACTCTGAGAACCAGGTTCAATCCCCAGCACTGCAAAAATGGGAGAAGGATGTGACAATCCACCCTCCAAATTATCCTGAAGCAAACAGCCATTGAAAACCCTATGAGGGTAGCTGAGTCCAATGTGACTCAAAGGTACCTAACAACATGGACAAAATTGACCTAACAGACTTTTCAGCCATTGAAAGCCCTTCAAATAGCAGAGAAGCACTAACAATACTGTCTAGCCAGTTGTACATAGGGTCTCTATGAGAGCATACCGACTGGATGACACCTAACAACCCTAATAAATATAAAATTAATTGTAAGAATTCTGCATCTCACAAACCTCTTTGCAGCAACTGCTTCAGGCAACCTCTGTGAAAGGGTGGTACGTGCCTTTGCTCTTCCCAAGAGGAAAGCTGGTACATTCGAACCTGAAGCAGCAATACGTCCACATTGTACTTTGAGATTTGTGGATGTGTAAGAGGAGAGTGAGAGAGCGGGGCAGGGGCAAGCCCATATGGCCAATTGTTGGCAATTTTAACAGGGTGCTATTGCTCTCTACATTTCCTTACGCTTGGAAATTTTCTCTGGGAAATTGAGACTGGGAGGGGATATATTACTTGTCAGAATTAAAACACACACACACACACACACACACACACACACACACATATATACAAACTTGTCAATGTTGAAAGGACACTTTACCACCAGACTAATTAGATTTTTGAGATAACGGTGCAGACCATTGACATCCAGCATAGGATATTTGGACCAGGACAAATGGACTGACTAGGTGGATATGGGAGAAGGACCAGGCAACCCACTTCCAAAAACCAATCCGCCATTGAAAGCCCTATGAACAGCAGAGAAGCACTGACAATAGTGTTTCTCCTGCTGTATGCAGGGTCACTATGAGTCAGATACCAATTGATAGCACCTGACAACAACAACAGGTGAATGTATATAGTGACAATACATGTGTACGTGAACAGAAGGTAGACATATGGATAGGTGGTAGACAGATGAGAGATAAATACAGAAATGTTTGTTATTTTAACATACATTTTGATGTGAACATTTAACAAGATTCTTCCTAAATATGTATGCCCTCTTGATCTACTAATAAGCATTTTAATTTTAGCAATCAACTTAAAGCAGTATCTATACATGAACCTAAGCTATTAATAAAATAGCATGGCTTAACTTAATTTCAATGAATTAAAATGTTTCATAATAGTCTAGTCAATGAAAAAGTATTTTGTAATGATTATCCTTCTCACAAAAAGTACTAACTTCAGCCCGAAACTAAATATTTATAGATGGTGAATTTCAAGTTTTTTTTTTTACTTTGTACAGCTAATAAATGATTTGTTTTCTCCCCCCTGAGAAGTGTGTTAGTTTACATAGCTTATTTTTACAATTTCTCAGGAGTGTAGGAATCACTGAATATCTTGGGGCACATTAATAAAATGTGGTGACAACAGCTTTTAATGCTGGAATCACCTTCACAGCAGGCCTGACTTCTGCATGATGAGTGATCAGATGCCAGAAAATGATGTTAAACCAAGCAAGCGCGGTTTCTTGTCATTTCTGCAATCTCAGGAGACTACAAACTAGGCACTCAATGGCAGGTTTGAATATGCAGCAAAGTCCAGCCAATGTAAATAGTATTTTAGGCAGGGCCTAAATGAATTCTGAATTTTTCTGAGATATGAATAAGTCCACATACATCTACGCATTTTCTCAGAGTCCTGGGTCTAATCATCCTCTATGGTCTGATCATTCATGTCCAAGTAAAATTATTTTCCATATGTTTTAAGTTCTTCATTACTTATTATTTATATTCTTTGATAATTAATATAATCAAAATATTCAATTCTAAATGAATCAGTCAGCCTATTGCAGGAAGAACCAAAGAAAATATTTTGACTAAATATACTTCTGGAAAATCAATTTTATCGCTGCTTCTGTTGCAGTAAGCATAGATCAAGAATAAATTACAAAATCTCTGCTGAGGGTCTGAAATAGAACAAAATGTAATTCCATATTTCTATAAAAGCTGTCTACCCTGTTTGGGGCTGGGGTTTAGCTACGTTGGTAGAGTACTGCTCTGCATTCTGTGAGGCCCTGGGTTTGATCCTCAACACTGCAAAAACTGGAGAAGGACCTGGCAATCCCGAAAAAATTAGCTCATGAAAACTCTATGAGGGTCGCTATGAGGCGGATCCACCTTGATAGCACCTAATAACAACAACAATATCTTGTTTACTTTCCACTCCCTTTTATGTGTAAATATTTATGAATAAAATATTTTCTTATCCTTCAAAAAGTATTCAAAGTGGGTATGTACAAATCTTTCTTGAAATAATACTTTATAAAATTTTTCTTGAATAAGCCGGGCGCAGTGGCGCAGGCCTGTAATCCCAGCAGCTGGGGAGGTGGAGGAAGGAGGACCACAAGTTCAAGACCAGAGGTAGTCTTCATAACTTAGTGAGACCCTATCTCAAAAAAGTAAAAAAATGGCCTGGAGGTGCAGCTCAGTGGTCCAGCACTTGCAAAGCATGCAAGCGCAAGGCCCTGGGTTCAACCCCCAGTAATGCAAAAAAAAAAAAAATCTTGAATAAGTCAGTAGTGATTTGCAACCTCTATAACTTTCCATCAAATGAGTCAAGATATTCAGTAATATATTTAATTTAACACCAAATTTTTACAGGTGGTTAGAGCTCTAGTTGTTGAAATTCATAGGAAAAAATCTTCATTTGAAATAATATTTAATAAGTTCATCTATATCTGCAGCAGTAGCCCTGTGGCATCCGATCCCATCAGATCTCGGAAGCTAAGCAGGGTTGGGCCTGGTTAGTACCTGGATGGGAGACCGCCTGGGAACACCAGAAGCTGTAGGCTTGGGAGAAAGACCTGGCAACCCCCTCCCAAAAATCAATCTGCCATTGAAAACCCGATGAACAGCAGAGAAGCACTGACAATAGTGTTTCCCCCGTTGTACAGAGGGTCACTATGAGTCGGATACCGACTGGACAACACCTAACAACAACAACAACAAGTTCATCTAGTGCCTGAAGAGCAATGTAACATAATATAAACTATTTTGCATTATTTTTCAGTAATATGATATTCTGGATCCAACAGAGATGTTAAATTTCAGTATAACTTGACCAAAACTTTAAATCAATGTGTTGCTGTTTCCTTATCTGCATGTGATGAAGTCATATTATTTGTGGCAATATAGATGGAACAGGAGGACATTGTGTTTAGTGAAATGAGTCAGGCAAAAAAGATGTAGATGTTTCTCATGGATTCCTGGCCCTTGGAGATAGGAGTGAACTTTAATTAATTCTCTCACTGCATGGCTTATTGCAAGAGACTTTTTACAATTTTCATGGAGTCCTTGCAGTCTACCATTCTCCCTGCTTACCAACATCTGTATTTGCAGCCCTAAGGGTTCTCTGGTAGAGTATTTCCTTTAAATAATTACCGTGGAGAAGAGGTTGGGGCAAAATCAATCAAATCATGTGTTTTTATGAGGGGCTGCTCTCAAGAAATTTTTATTTTTTATCTTTAAATTGCTTAAATTTCATATCATTTCACATACTGTAAAATATCATGTTTGTTTTGATTTTTTTCTTTCTTTTTTTCCCCCAGTACCAGGAGGGTTGAACCTAGAGCCTCATGCATGCTAGGCAGTGACCCACCAATAAGATGAACCACTGCCTCTGTTTTTTTTTTTTTTTTAATTTTTATTTTGAGAAGTTCTCACTACATTGCACAGGCTGCCTCTGGCCTCAAAGTCACAATCCTCCTGCTTCAGCCTTATGAATAGGTGGGGTTACAGGCATGCACCATAACATCTGACTGTTTTGATTTTTTTAAATAATATTTTCCATGAAATTGTAATTAACTAGAATATATTCCTGCATTGTATGCCTTAATTCTTGCCACATTCTTGGGACACCTTTCTATTGGCTCTTGTTTCTTTATCTTGAATGCATGATGCTTGAGGGTGTAATAGGTGAAAATCAGAATTGGACATGAGGCTTCCAGAAAGAGGAAGTAGATTTGCAAGTGCCACAAGTAAAATCTTAAGAGGGACTTTACTCACCCCTGTTGCTTTTAATTAAAAGTTTGAATCACAAATACTATCAATGAGAATTTCGTGCAGTGGTATAAATAAAAATAAACTGTTATTACTATTATTACTGTACCTTGCAGTAGGGCAGATTTCTCTCTGTTGTGCAGGAATTATTTAAGAATAGAGAATGCCATTCTTTCAGAATTACAGAGCTTATGATACCAAGATTAGAAGACTATCTATCTTCAAAAGGTACATTCTACAAGTTTACTTTTCCTAGACCTACAGCTTTCCAGAAATTACATATTGCCTCATTTTAAACTAGTGGTCTGGGAATCAGAATAATAGCTAAGGTGTATTGCACAATGATGACACATGCATAATGACGATATGTATATCATCATCGAAGATTTAAAAGAAATAGGGCAGCACTTTTCATGTATATGACTTGTAGGCAAAACTAACTTCTTTGTTGCTGTTGGTGTAAGAATAGCAATTAATTATGACCCTGGCAATTAAATGATTTCAGCTATGAATTTTCTACCAAATGCATCACTTTACCATAAAAATAAAATGTACACAGCCCATGCTCCTTTGTACACACCTACTGGTCTCCCAAGTGCTTTTCTCTTTATGACAATTAACAATGAACTCCAGAGTTTGTTGGATTTCACCAAGGGGAAGGGACAGACTTTTACTCTTTTATCTCAGAGTCCTACCAAGTCTCTGGCTTCCCTCATAATCTCATCCACAGAGGGCTACTTTGAGCAATACCGTTCTTGAACGCTTGAACATGCCTCTTTGGTTTACCAATGGAGTAATGTGTAAACTCCAGTTGATTGGGACCCAGAGCAAAGGAGGCTCCCCAGCAGCTGCAGAGCAGAGCCACTGCTCATCATTGTGGCCAGAACCCTGACAGCACCAGGATGCTGGTGTCAGGAGGAGACACCCAGTACCATGTGGTACCTCAGGTGAGACCTACGCGGGAATCACAGAGCAGCTATCTAGCATTTTGTATCAAAACTATGGAAAATAGATGAGTACCTTCCTTTTTAGGAAACACATTCAGCCTTCAGTGTTTTTTAAGGCATAAATGAATACCAATGTTGGGGTTCAGCTCTGGCCCGGCAAAGGTTTGGAAACTGGCCTCAACACTGGTGAATCCCCGGACTCTCAGGGCTAAGTGAGAGCTGGTCAATTGCACCAAGAAGGGACCTTGGGAGCTTTCTTATTAAAAAGAAATGAGGTTTTATTAAACTGTTCATGAAAATGAGGGCGGGAATAAGGCTGGAGATGTCCTGGGCGCCAATGGTCTGCGCTGACCTCTCCCAGTTCGCCTTCTCTACCCTCCTCCTCCAGAGGGTGGGGGGAGATGGAGAGCGCTTGACAGGGCATTTTGATAGGAGGTCCAGAAGATTGAAAGTCTGGAATAGGGAGTGATGGTCCAAGTTGATGGGTCCAGGTGATGGTGGAATACATGAGGGTAGAGATGAGGGGAATACTGGGGGTGGTCATGGCCTATTTAAATAGCCTCCAAGAGGGGGGTGGCTAGGGTGTAACCAATCAGGGCAAGGTTGGTGTCTGGGGCACTGTCATGCAAATGGGGGCTTGAGATTTTGCAACTTTGATAGGTGGGTAGGGAACGGGCCAGGCCAATCAAGATCATTCCTTTATTGACCAATTGGGTGGCTCCAGGTAGCCAATCAGATTGAAGGAGGCCACCCCTGACCTGGGTTGTTTGGGAGCCATATTGGGTGACTCAATGGGAGGGCTAGGAATGAAGACCCTGGGTGTGGGACAAAGGTGACCTGTTGCTATCTTGCCCCAAGGCTCTTATTCCCTGGAGGATAGATGTTAGTCCTCCAGGAAGATTGGATGGGCCCTGCCCCAGGGGCACATTCTAGGGTTCTCCTACATCTTCTGCTACATACCAGGAGACCATGCCCCTGGGAATGCTGAGCATGAGCTAGGTGCGGTCTGGCCCCATGTGATATAAAATTGACTGTGAACAGTCAGTTATTTGTCCAGTGAAGTAACAGATAGGAGATTGGGCTGGAGCAGATCTTCAAAACAGGAAGCAGTTCTATGAGCCAATGGTTCTGATGTTCATGATAGTTCTCTGGATAGTAAGATTCACCCTCCACCAGGAGGTATCTATGAACAGTTGACTTAAAATATGAACTGGATTTACAGATCATTCTTCAAAGATTAAGGTTAAACTTCCCAAAAGTGTTCTGATGTAGTATGTGACTCCCACTTAGGGTTACCTTGGAGGACAGTGGGGAGGAAACTCTGTCCTAGTTGGCAAAGCTTCAAAAGGCATATATCTTCTCAACTTCTGTGTATATAGACAGACCACCAGCCATCCTTACAGGCCTGACTTAGAATGCAACGGATAAATAAATAAATAAATAAATAAATAAATAAATAAATAAATTGTGGACATGTTTTATATTCTATATTCTCCAAATACACCTTTCTTGCCTGTGTCCATGGTGGAAATACCATCACAACATCCCCTTAAAATTAGATAATAAATTATACATTGTGTGACAATTTCAATTCTTACTTCAGTTAACAGTTCACTGCAGAAATTAAAAATAATCTTTCTGAAGTAGAATCATCCCACTTTGGTATTAGAAATGACTTTTGTTCACCAAACACAAATTCCATCCAATGTTGAATTCCCTGTATTGTTTCTAGATTTTTTTCTTGAATATTACAAATTAGCTTCCCATAGAGAGATAATGAATAAACTGTGCAAAAATAAAACATAAACAAGGCCTTTTTTTCTTATTATTAATCATTCTAAAAATAACATTAAGCACTGGAGATGTTTTGGACTGGAGACAGATCACAAACATTGGCACCTAAGACTTTGCCTCTTAAATATTTATTGTATTGTCAAACATGACTTTTAGAAATTGCATTTGCACTCACCTGACCTTCAGATAGTCTAGTGTTGAAAGTGATTCTGAAAAGGTCTTTAACTCTAAAATTTGATATTTTAGCAATGAATCAATAAGCTTATGAATCTATTATATAGTATCAGTAAATGTAAACACACAGAACTGATCTAGAAACATATCACAAAGAAAAAATAAAGGAGTGAGAAATTTTCATTATAATCTGATCATTGTGTCAGGAATCTGTCAAAAATAAAAATTATTTCATAAATTTTAGAGGACTTGGTTTTGACTTTTTGCATAGTCAAGAGGTTGTTAGCACAAAACAAACTATTCTTTCATGTTAGCATTCTTTATTCATTGTCTTCTTATAGTCTGACCATCAGCCATCACTTGCATGTTAAAGTACAGAAACGTGAATCTCTGTTTGATGCCCCTACATCATTGGGTATTGCTAAGCAAGGATGTTTGAAACAAAATGAAGTCGTTAGGATGAAGCAAGTGATGCATACAAGAGGCTTAGAATGGGGAACACTATCATTATTGAGTTCAGAGTGATGGAAAATTTTGGCTAACCATCCCTCTGTTTCACCATGCTCAGCAAAGGAGGGAGAAATCCTAAACGGGAAGATGGCTGGCAAACAAAGGCACAAAGGAACTCTGTCCACAGGCAATCTCCAGTCATCAACATTGCCCTCACATAAAATAAAGTACTTACCTGGTACCGTAGTCATTTTGTTCAGCCTCAGATCCAAGATTACTAAATGATGTGTATTTCTTTTAGTTCCAAAATTGGCTGCTTGTGATCTGAAAATCTGTATCTAAAAGCTGAATGTAACGATTTCAAAAATACCTAACATCACATAACAGAAATCAAAATAACTGCAATGAACACTGCCAGCTAGAAAAGGAAGCAAAGGAAATAACATATTATGTTGCCAAAACTTGCAGTTGAGTGATAACAAAAATTTACTACCATAGCATGCAATTAAATGACTTTTGTGACTGATTTGCTTGTCTGTCATTCTATAGTTTGAGACATTATGTCCCTTGTCCTTTATCCACCCATGCCCCCAACTGAGAGATAAAATGGGGTGTTTCTCTCCTTTGGAGAATTGTTTGAGATACTCTATTCCTGACCACACAGGGTCGAGGATTCAGAGACTTGTCTTGGATGCTGCAAAGTTCTCTGCTCATACTTCTACTTTTTGTGATTCTCTAGAGCAAGTTGGAAGCAATCCTGTCCCATTATGTTTCTATGTAGTCTGCTACAAGGAATTTTTATTTTTACATATAAATTGCTTTAAAATATCAAGAGAAAAATGATACTTCATGCCATGTCAAATCATATGAAATTTAAATTTCAGGCCCATAAGCATAGTTTTGTAGAACACCGTCAATTTCATTTGTTCACCTGTGTGAGCAGCATTGACTGAGTTGTGGCAAAGACTTTAGCCAAGTGAAACCTAAACCATTTGCTATAAGGTCCTTCACTGCTGACTTCTGACACAGGGACCAGTGTGAGACCCTCTGTATCTAGGAAGGGTTTTCAGATCCTTTGTATTTCCATAGCCCTCATTCATATATAAATAACATTTCTCATTTCAATTGGGGTGGGGTAGGGAATAAAATTGTTCATATGTCAAGGAAGACCGAAAAGGAATGGTCACTTGAGATTGTCTATAAATGTGATGTGTAAGACAATGTAAATTTCCATCAGTAGGAACTGACAAATTAATATATTTAATAAAATGTTGAACCCCACATATAGATACCAGGTATCACTTAAAACTTATTTATTTATTCACTTATTTATTTAACACTAGCCATACACACATAGAGTAAAAAATAACTGATTAATATAATACAATATGTACAGGATGCCAATATTTATATATTTGCAAGAAATTGTATGACTGTTAATCATAGTGATACTTAAGAGCATAGAAAATGGTAGAATATTCTAAGTGAAATTGTACTATCACTAGGACACTCTCTTGGGATTTTTGTTTTAGACCTATCTTTGAAGTGTAAACTATTACTAAGCAAATGTATTCATACACAAACTGTGATTCTTATCACTTTTCTTTAAAAATAAAAAAATTTCAGATTAATGGTTTTACTTTTCAGAAATATTTTTAGAATTATTTGGAACTTTCAGCACAGTATGTGGTTGTAAATTTCATATACATAAAATCAATAGCTTTCTCTACAAGAACTATAAACAAGAGTGGTAAACAATATTAGACCATGAAGTTCCAATTTATGTTGTTGTTAGGTGCCATCTAGTTGGGTCCGACTCATAGCAACCCTATG
This sequence comes from Pedetes capensis, assembly GCA_007922755.1. Lineage (NCBI taxonomy): Eukaryota > Metazoa > Chordata > Mammalia > Rodentia > Pedetidae > Pedetes > Pedetes capensis. The sequence continues at coordinate 35,687 of VMDO01008533.1, forward strand.
TACAATAGAACAAAACACTCCTCGACACTGTGCCATGACCAGTACTATTGTCAGTACTTGTCCGATAGGATGCACTGGTGCTATGGCTACAGACTTCCAACTTATAGCAGCAAGGAAAAAGATACAATACCTATAAGAAAAATGTAAACATACATATCCATAGGATGAATATTGTAAAACATTTATTAAGAATCAGAAAAAAATGTTCAAAAATGGAGAAAAACATTCACAGTACATGTGATGAAATAAAAATCTTAAATATAGAGTTCTTACAAATGAACATACAAAATACTACAATCTATTTCTTGAAAATGACATCTTCCCACAAAATAATAAATAAGCAGTTGATATACATGAAAAATATTCAGCTATCCTGACAAGCATGTAGGAACTCCAAGATTACCCTCCCAATTTTCACAGATTAAGTTTTCATGGACCAAAATTTCTATCACTTATGTAAATGTGCAAAACACTATGTGCTACTGCAGTATTTGTGAAGAATATGACCAAAAATACATACAATTTCACTGAAGGAAATGACAGCCTCTACCATATTCAATGACACATTCTCACAATACCAGCTATTCTACTTATAGAGATCTGTAGCAAACATGCATTTACTCATGGGAACAAAAATATAAATACAGACTATTTTGCCATATTGTGATGAAAACAAGAAATAATCTAGACATCTCTCAACATAGCATTGTATAGATAAATTGTGTACATCAGTATAATGGCATTAGAATTTAGTCAAACTACAGGTACACAGGGCTGGGATTTGGCTCAGTGGGTAGAGTGCTGCGCTGCAGTCTCTGAGGTCCCAGTTCAATTCCCAGCACCGCAAAAATGGGAGAAGGACCTGGCAATCCACTCCCAAAGCAATCCCGAAACAGTCAGCCATTGAAAACCCTATGAGGGTCGCTATGAGTCAGATACCGACTCGACGGCACCTAACAACAACAACAACAACAACAACAACAGGTACACAAGACTACTGTGTATGCGCATGTGCAATTTCAGTAAGGCTCAATAAAAAGTTCTGAAGACTGCTTCAGTATTGGGACTGGAGAGGACAGTGTTTGTCATGGTATAACCACTTGCATTGTTTGAAAAGTAATCTGAAAATGTTCATCCAAAAACATTATTTTCTATGCTGATATTATTATATAACAATCATTTCAGTTTCCACACCAAAATTATTGTCGACATTTAATGGTAGAAATTGAGGCACCTCAGTTCATTTTCAAGGATTGTTTTTGTTGTTAGGTGCTGTCAAGTCCTGTCCAACTCATAGTTACCCTCATATGGTTTCTAATGGCTGGTTGTTTCTGTGTTCATCTGGGAGTGGACTGCCACATCCCTCTGTTTTTGCGGTGCTGTGGATCAAACACAAGTCCTTAGAAAGTGCGGAGCAACACTCTACCAACTGAGGTAAACTTTAGCACTTTCTGTGGATTAGAATGGTCAAAATTATCTTCTAAAAAGAAGTCTGCCAGTCTCACTGATGTATTCTTATATCTTAATTTTAATAAGAGATTATTACTCTTGCAACAAGTTTCATTGTCATGTAAGAAAAAATAATTAGAATGGGTACACATCAAAAGCACAGATTTAGAGTTAAGCAGACCTCTCCTATTTTTAGATATGTAGCCTCCATTCACATAGTACATGTGAAAATCATTTCTTCATCCATACATTGGAAAAGTAGAATGGAACTATATACAGCTAGGGTTAATGAATCTTAGACACAATATATTTAAATCACTTATTATGACAACCAACATTTCTAAAATTGATACTATGATTATTTTTATCATTCATTGTATTTTTATACCTAATATAGAACTTAGCCATACTCTAAAAACTTGAAATAATTCATCGTCTCATGTTAATCATTGTTATTGGCTTAAGCAAGATCATTTTAAACAATGTTGTAGATCATTGCTTAAAATAAGAATATTTTACCTTTTGACATGTACCAGAAAGGCAATTCAAGAATTTCCATAAGAGTATTGAAGAAAATAATTTGAAAATACTAATACACTTGCTTTAACCAAAATTTATTCATTTTACGTATTGAAATAACTTCTATTAGAAAAAATATCCTATTAATGAAAATGGAAAAGGCCCAAAGAATCATTTATAAAATTTTTCACTTAATTAAATTAAGCATGCAAAAGTACGGACAGATGTTCCAAATCAGATGTTTAATTTTATTAACCATTGCAAAATCTATGAGGTATGTTTAAAAAATGCTATCTTCTCTTATAATTGAAAGATATTAAGATATTAAGGAATATAATAAGGGATACTACAAAATCAGATGTTTCCAAATCAGAAAAAAAATAAGATTTTCTGCTTTATGGACAGAGACCTATATAATGGATGCCATTTCCTTCTCCATATTGGCTTCTAGAGGGCTGGAAGTCAACCTTGTGGCCCACTCACAGCAAATGTGAAAGGTTTAAGAATTGATTTTTGTATTAGTCTCATTTGGATATCCATTTTATGAGTCCCTAACTTTGTATTCCTTTTCTCTTTCCCACCTACTTCTATTCTAGGACATCTTAATGCATTTTATATGTCTACTCTTTCAAGAAATATTGATTGATCTCCTACTAATGGGCCAAGAACTAGGATGGACATTCCTCTCAGAGTAGAATGGATTGCAAAGTGCATGACCTTGCCCATAGGCAACATACTCGATTCGGGCTTCCTTTAAAATGAAACATACTAATTAATTGCCTAATAAGATGATCCTACTGGGCAGTGAAGGTAAATCCACAACCAGAGTAAGCATCTGTTCTAGTAAGGAAAACTCACAAGCTCCCCATGGATGGAGACAATCTAACATGGTGACAGACCTGCCAATTGAAAGGTAACAGCCTTAGATCAGACTCTCAGGAGGCACTCACCATGGCAGTAGTTAGACACCTTTGGAGACAGGAAGTCCATGTGATCTGTCAACACTGAACATTCATGTCAAGCACCCTGGTGAATTTATCCATAAATCAACCGTAAAAGGTGGAATGAAGAAAGAAGCTAACTCATAGGCACAGGATAGATCTTGTCCACCCGACTATGATAAGCCTCACCTATAGTACACTTTCTCATGAGCTTTCAGATGGTATACCACTTCACCAGAACTCCTAGGCTCGACCTTATAACTAGGCTCATTTCAAATCATTCTCCATCCATACCAGGTATTGTTATTGTTGTTTGGTGCCGTCAAGTTGGTCTCTGACTCATAGTGACCCTCATAGGGTTTTCAATGGCTATTTCAGGATTTACTTGGGAGTGGATTGCCAGGTCCTTCTCCCATTTTTGGGGTGCTGGGAATTGAACTCAGGACCTCAGAGACTGCAGTACAGCACTCTACCAACTGAGCTAAATCCCAGCCCATACCAGGTATTAGCCACTACCTATAAGCCAGTGGGAAGCACTACATCTGAGGCAGCCTGGTGCCAAGGAAAGTAGACATTATTTGTACTGCTTGAATAATTGCCATCCTATCTGAAGGGGACATATTCAAAGGTGATCCCAGTAAGCCACTTCCTTCTTAATTCCCTTCTGCTTTAGTGTGAGTAGAGCCTGTGACTTTATCTTGAACAACACAATGTGTTTTATGAGACATCATGATCACAATATGTTATGTTCTGTGAAGTGTTGTCTTGGGAGAATCTGGGAGTCTTTCCTTCTGGATGTGAAGGTGGAAAATGCTGCGATGTGAACTTCCTATAGTGAGGGTCATGTGTCAGAGACTGTGGGCCTCCAGAGCAATTTCAAGGAACTGGACTCTGCCATGAACCTGGAGAGCTTTCAATGGTTGTTGTTGTTGTTAGGTGCCATCGAGTCACTATCAGACTCATAGGGACCCTATGTACAACAGGCGAAACACTATTGTCAATGTTTCTCTGCTGTTCATAGGGTTTTCAATGGTGGATTGATTTTGGGGACTGGGTTGCTGGGTCCTGCTCCCAAGCCTATAGTATCTGGTGTTCCCAGGCGGTCTCTCATCCAAGTACTAACCAGGCTGAACTCTGCTTAGCTTCTGAGATCTGACTGGATCGGATGCCACAGGGCTATGGCTGCAGGCTTCTTTCAATGGTATTTTTCCCCAATCAAGCCTTCAGATGAGAATGCACAATGGTTGACTCCTTGGTAACAGCCTTATATAACCCTGGACAAAGGACTCAGGTAACCTGTGTCCTGAGTCACAGAAATTGTGAGATGCATGTATGTTCCTTTAAGAAATGAAGTCATAATTTGTTAAATAACAATATAAAGGTAATGTACTCTCAAAAGTCATTGGCATACCAGGTTCTGTCTTCATTTTCTTCACTGCATATCTCTTAAGGGATCAACCATGATGATACTGGTATGAGTAGAGAGGCACATCACCGTATCACAATTCACTCTTTCCCAGAATGTGTACAGTTACATTTGTTATATTTCACTTCCAGTTTGAAAGGAAATTTCTAGTTTTGTGGCTTAGAAGATTAGAGAAAATCCACTACATAGAAGTCAGCCCAGGTTGCAGAGTTAACTGGTGTCCCTGGCTGAAGAACTTCATCTCTACTAGGACTCAACATGGTCCTTGATCTATTTATTGTCTGAGATTCTTCCATCATGGTCATCTGTCATACCCTAGATACTTCTGGTCAACTACAGAGACTTTGAGTACCTGTTGCTGTGTTCCTCCAAAAGAACCAAGGAGCAGAACTGCTTATATTATAGTCCACTAGAGAATATCAGAGAGTAATAATATCTACTCAACCATTCCTCCAAATCCCTGAATCCAATCAGATTCTTAGTGAATATAGCATCGATCTTTTGTCAATACATTTCTATTTTATTAAAATCAGATTACTAACTCCTGATAATTATGCATGTCCTTACAGTCTTCAAATCCTCCATCATGTCTATGCGATATGACAGACTCCACCTTAGCATGAATTGTTTCATGAATAAATATGAGATATGCTGAACTCCCTTAGCTGTGATGCATAGTTTTCCTTCTGCAGATATGGCCAACAGAATAGTTTAAATTTATCAAATATTTTGACATAAATAAAACCAATGCCTCTCCCTTTCAAATGCAAATGCATATCTGCATTCTCCCCACCCTAGCACTCCCCAGTATCACTGAAAATACAAAACATGTATTGTGAAGATAAAAACATAATATAACTGAAAAACAAGAATAGTATTCAAAAGAGACAATAAAACTGATTATAGTCATGGAAAATTGGTGGGCAAATTGATTTTTAAACAAAGGTACCAAAATACCAGGGAACCATGATAAAGCACCAGATAATGCTTCAGAAATTTCTAAAAGCAATCAATATGTTAGTGAAGGGATCATTAGTCATTGTGTTAATCAACTGAAGAATCATGTCCATAGAAGTAAAGACATCCTATCTTAACAGTTTCAATTGCATGGCAAGTGTGTGAGACCTGCATTGGCAAATTCTCTCACTATAATAAATTCCAAATATAGCAACCTGAGAACAGGAATTATCTCTGCAGGAAAAACTATAATAACAGCATAGAGTTTAAGATTACTTTCAATGTCCATGTATGTAGTAGGAAGATAGTGAAAGAAAATGTATCTCTTTCTAGGAAAGAAATACTGCAAATTTGTCTACAGTAAACAAAAATTTTCCCAACTTGATGGCTGATTGAAATCAGGGAGCATACCCCAGAATTGTCTTCTTTCTCCATACTGTTTTGCCTTAAAACAGCTTATTAATGAGTCGTGCCTGTCTATAACTCTCATATTCAGCTCTCTTTGTCTGACAGGGAAGTATTTTGAGGAGACATATCAATATACTAGCAGAGAAATAAAATCTAATCCATATGTATTTCCCTTACTAAAAATTAATAAAATGACACATCACCTGCATTTAAGAAAATGAAAACGTGGGCAAGAATTGTTAACACTCATTTTGATAACAAAAATATGAGAAAAAACTGACACTTGAGAAAGTAGAGAAACTTAAAGTAATAAAGAAAAGATAAAAACACTTTTGTTTAAAATAATGTCCTCAGAGAGTCCCAATAGATTGAGAGAGCAATAAAACAGAAATAAGATGCTGTGGGAAAATCTGGGGAGCATGAAACTTCCTGGAAACTAAAGTTCCTCCTACCTAAATGAAAAATCCAATGGTCAGACTAAACCAGAAAATAAAATGGCTAAAGTCCAACTTGATGATCTGGAGATAAACATTGGGAAAACTCCAGAGTGTACAACAAATAGATTTTTATCAATAAAGAAAAGGTGTTGGGTGACTTGGGAGCCAGAGGCAGTAGGATTGCAATTTGAGGACAGAGACAGCCTTCTTAACTTAGTGAGATTTGTCTCAAGATAAATATTAAAGAGGTGAGGGTGCAGCTCAGTGGACAATCACTGCAAAGTATGTGCAAGGCGCTGAATTCAGGCCCCCAGTAACACCATGGGGTATGGGAAGGAGGAAGGGAGGGAGAGAGACAGAGAAACAGGAGAGAGAGAGAGAGAGAGAGAGAGAGAGAGAGAGAGAGATGGAGAAAGGGAGAGACAGAAGAAAATCAAGAAAAAAGGAAGAAAAGGAAGGGGGAATATTTGGAGACAGGAAGGAAAATATAAGGGCAAAATTAATTCATAATATTTTACTATAAAAAATGGAAGGCATAATAAAATTCCCAGTAGCAATGAAGAAAGTGTAGAGAAAAATAATCTCAAACAAAACAAAATGAAAAGATCCACTCACATTAAACTCTACATTGGATCCTCAATTGGTGTATAAGATTCTTGTCGAAAATTCCTCATGATCCTGCTTGGCTTAAATAGCAATCAAAATAGTATTACAAAATAGTAATCAAAGCTAGGACATCTTTTGGATGTGCCATTATGGCTAAGTTACCTTCCTTTCTCACAGTTTCCTTGCCTGGGTCTTCTGGTCAGGGTGGGTCACAGGGAGATCCCTGAGTAGTATTTGGTGGCTGGGAAAGCACTAGCTGCAGTTTTGTAGCTCACAGTCTTTGAGGATGGATTACCTGCCACGTGAGTCTGAGGAGAGCTGGCCAGGCATCTCCTCTGACCTTCCCCAGATCCTTCTGCAAGGAGCATCTCTGCCTCCTGACGGAGGTGTGTCTGTATTGAAGAGCCTTCATTTCCACACTATTTCCAAGACTAGAGGCAATGAGTGCTGGCATGTTTCTTCAGTCCCTATGGGTTCCCTTTGTTACTTCTGGGTTCTTGGGGCTACTACCTACCATCCTAACATCCATCATCTTGCTGATTCCTGTTATTGCTGCCAACACCTAACAACCATCTTCCTTTTCCAATCACTGGTGCTCTTCAAAATCCCATATCACACCAAAGGCAACAGCATTACAGAGGCAGGACACAGACACTGCTTGCAGAGACTGCACAACCAACATCCACAGCTGTGCATAATCAAACCCTGTGACAAAGTAAAAAGGCAAACATATATTGTGAACCCTGACTGATACAGAATTTGATAGCAAGAGTACTTTCAGAGGAATGGAAACTAAGAGACGAATCTTCTGAATTGGTTCTGTGCATTGCTTTAAAAGGCACAAAGGATGTTGTCCCTCTGGAGAAAGGGGAAAATACAGTCCATGGCGTACAATGGCAAAATTTTACTCAATTTATCACCTTTGTTATTGGTGTTAGGGGCCTTGAAATCAAGTCCTACTCATAGCAACCCTATGTACAGCAGAACAAAACACTCCCCAATTCTGCACAAGGCACATGATCTTATTTATGTTTAAGCCCATTGTTACAGACACTGTATCAATCCATCTGGTGGAGGGGTTTTCTTTTTTTCTTTGACCTGCCACTCTCCCAAACATGATGTCTTTCTCCAGGGATTGGTCCCTCCTGATTACATGTCCAAAGTACGTAAGATACAGCCTAGCCATCCTTGCTTCCAAGGAGTGTTCTGATTGCACTTCTTCTAAGACAGATCTGTTGGTCCTTTTGGCAGTCCATGGTGTATTCAATATTCATCTCCAGCACCACAATTCAAAAGTATCAATTCTTTTCCTGTCTCCCTTGTTCAATGTCCAACTATAACAACCATATGATTTGACTGAAAATACCATGGCATGAGCCAGGTGCACATTCGCCTTCAAAGTGACATCTTTAGTTTTCAATATTCCAAAGAGATCTTTGACACAGCTTTTCCTAAAGCAATGGGTCTTTTGGTTTCTTGACTGCTGCATCCATGGGTGTTGATTGTAGAACCAAGTAAAGCAAAATCATGGACAACTTCAATCTTTTCTCTGTTTATTATGAAGTTGCGTGCTGACACAGTTGTGAGGATTTTTGTTTTGTTGATGTTGAGGAGCAATCCATACTGAAGACTATGTTCTTTGATCTTCATCAGTAAATGTTTTAACTCCTCTTCACTCTCAGCAAGGAGAGTTGTGTCATCTGCATAATGCAGGTTGGTAATGAGTCTTCCTCTAATCCTGATGCTGCATTCTTTCTCATAAAGTCCAGCTTCTCAGATTATTTGCTCAGCATAGAAATTGAAGTGATTTGGTGATAGTATAAACCCCTGATGCACACCTTTCTCAACTTTAAAACAGGCAGTGTTTCCTTGTTCTATTCAAACAACTGCATCCTGGTTCATGTACAGATTTCTCAAGAGTACTATTAGGCGTTCTGGTATTCCTACTTTTTGAAGGGTTATCCATAATTTGTTATGATCCACACAGTCAAATGCCTTTGCATAATCGATAAAACACAGATAGACATCTTTCTGATAGTCTCTGCTTTTGGGTAATATCCACATGACATCATCAATGATGTCCCTGGTTCCCCACCCTCTTCTGAATCTGTGAATCTGGCTTGATTTTCTGGCGATTCCCTATCTATATACTGCTTCAGTCACTTTTGAATGATCTTTAGTAAAATTTTGCTTGTGTGTGATATTAATTATCACCTTTAAATATTGGTTATTGCATGTTTATGAAAGTCATGATTCTGAGTGACAAAATATTTGCTTTCTTAGACAGGTTATCAAAACTAGACAGTATCACAGGGTTGGCCAGTTGCTTCCAGATATTGTTGAGAAAAAAAGAATGAGTTCAGGATGTTAAATTTGCAGTTCAAAGTCAGAATAGGAAATTGAAAGCTTCTACGATGGCTTTGGGCTGGGATTTGGCTCAGTTGGTAGAGCGCTGCGCTGCAGTCTCTGAGGCCCCAAGTTCAATTCCCAGCACCACACAAATGGGAGCAGGACCTGGCAATCCACTCCCAAGGCAATCCCAAAACAGTCAGCCATTGAAAACCCTTTGAGGGTCACTATGAGTCAGATACCGACTCGACGGCGCCTAACAATAGCAATAATGATGGCCTTGAAGAAACCTCACCAAAGTCCTAGGCTGATGTTTCTGAAAGCAAACACCAATTCTGATCTCATGGGTGGCATAAATATAAAACAAAATTAATTTTTCCCTTCACAATCCTTTTATTTGTTTGTTGTTTGCTAAAGTGAGGGTACTGACTAGAAAGACATATACTCATGAAACTTGGGATGGAAATGTATGGGCAGATTTCAATGAAACAAAGGTCCTTGAACCCCTGATTTCTGCTGAGCTTTCTTTGCCACCGGAAGAATCCCTTCCATTGTTACCTGGGAACTCAGTCTCTTCTTGTCTGTAAAACCTGCAGTTAACTCCCAAATGCACTTGCCTGAGAAGGCACTGTGGCTTTGCCTCAAGGAGCTATGCTTAAAACTGTTCCTTGCCTCTTGACATAAACGTTGACTCAATCCCAGCAGCAATTAAATGTGACCATTTAGTAACTTTAATAGACTCAGAAGATTGAATAATATTTCCAGTTTATACCTAAGAAATAGACATGACAGAGGAAACTAAAGTTATGCAATAGAAGTGAAAGAGACATAAGTTGGATCATGTCAATTATTTTTTATATGAGGACACTAAGGGAAGATTCTGGATGCACATTTTAGGTCAAGGGCCAAGAATGTGACCCCAGAGATGGCCTACACTAAATGCACCTTAAAGGCAGATTTTTCTTGGTAAACTCTAGAGGAAGGCACCCAAAGGTGAAAGAAGTTGGAGTAGCAGAGTGGATTTACACACAACCTGCTTACGGTCTGACAAGGTCCAATAGATATATCCCCACCATGACTGTGAAAAACACATTTCAAGCAATGACCTGGCCTCTCTGAGTTTCTCTGTGGTTGATCTTCTCTATAGGAGAGACATTACAGAGGGATCTGATACCACTAACCTGAGAATTTCAAATTAAATAGGGCTGATGGGATCCCAGGAGGCAGATGCCAAGTTGTGAACTTTAGTCACAGACAGCATAGGTATCCACAGTTATAGACAGCAGAATCAAAAAGCAATTGGAAGAATCTACCTGCAGAAAACCTCTGTGATGGTTAGGTGATAATGGCTTGTCAGAAATGACGTAGATAGTTGCCCTAGTAATAATGTCTTATTTGATAGGAACAAGAAAAACATATCTATGTCTGGAGAACAGATATCTAAACGGAATCATTAACACCGAGAGTAGCTGTTCTTTCATCAACTTCCAGAACTGGGCCTGGCCCAGTATCCACAATCCTGTGAATGGAGGTCTCGTTGGCCTTGGAACCATGCTCAGTATTCATAGGGCTCAAGTTTCTCCTCGGAGGAAAATGCAGCTACTTTCCATGAGGGAGAAGGTAAAATAGCCTATTCAGGGATAAATAGACACTGGTTCTGACGTGACTTTAATTGCCAGAGACACAAAATCCCACCATGGCCTTCGAGTCAAAGTAAGGAATGGTGGACTTGAGTTATCCAAGGGATTTTAACATCAGATCCATCTAGTAGGGCACTGAGAACAGCTTGTGGTTATTTCCCTGGTCCAGAATGCATTGTTGAAACAGATGTATTCGGAAACAGGCAGAGTCCTCCCCTTGGTCTCATTACTTATGGATTGAGAGATAGTATGGTAGGAAGGAGAATTAAAAACCACTAAAACTATAACCACAAAACAAAGACAATGCCATATTCCTGGAGGGATTAAAGAAATTAATGTCACTAGATTGGACCCTAAAGTTAAAAAAAAAAGACAATCCCCATCCTTTCCCCATTCACCTCGTGTACTTGGCCTTGAAAGGGCCGGATAGATCTTGGAGAATGATTGCACACCATCATCAACTCAGTCAGGTGGTAGCTCTAGTTTCAGCTGCTGCACTAGATGGGATTCTGTTGCTTGAACAAATCAAGTCACCCCTAGCACCTTGTACTCAGCTGTTGATCCAGTGGACTCTTTTTTTTCTCTCTACTTCTTAAGAAACCAAATCTGAATCAGTTTGCTTCATCTGGCAATTGCAGTCAGTTTTCCCTGTCTTATCCCACTAATAGAGCAGCTCTCAAGCTCTGATTTATAATCTTAGACTCTGAGCATTTATTCACCTTTCTCTGTCACAGTCCATCACCCTGGCCCATTATCTTGATGATATCATGCTAATTGGACCTGATAAGCAGGAAACAGCAATGACTATGGACCCAATTTTTAAAGTATGTGCCAGAGATGGGAGATTGTGAATGCAAAACACACCTCTTGCTCCAAAGTAAATAAGAGATGGGTTATTCTGAGTCAAATGTGAGTGACCCTCACCCAGGAACCAGGACTCAGGTAGCCCCAAATGCCATGTTCCACTGTGGAACAAATAAAGTCATAATTCAGTGTGTTTATGTAATCATTGGTCAGAACTTCAGGTAGGCATGTTACAGCTAAGTGGGGAAACCATAACTAGAGGTTTTAGACGCTATCTTACGATATTCTTAGGTTTAGGGTTGGGGGAAGCCGGTATGGTCTGCTAAATAATACATTCTAAAAGTTTTACCTAATAAATAGTCACAAGAATGTTAGGACATATACAAAAGTTGGCTATCTATGGCAATTAACAGCACTAAACACAGCCAAGGTAATTTTGTCTCTTGTTCTACAACATTCCATCTCTCACAATCTCAAAATTCTAGTCAATCAGTCTGCAAAATCTTTAACACAGTTCTTTAGAGAACTTTAGTTCACAGTATATAATTCACAATAACTCAAGGGTCTAAAATTTTGCTGACATTTCTAAGTTCTGGTAATGTTGGGCATGTTATTGTTATTGTTAGGTGCCTTCGAGTCGGTATCCGACTCATAGCGACCCTCATAGGGTTTTCAATGGCTGAGTGCTTCGGGATTGCCTTGGGAGTGGATTGCCAGGCCCTTCTCCCATTTTTGCGGTGCTGGGAATTGAACTCGGGGCCTCAGAGACTGCAGCGCAGTGCTCTACCCACTGAGCTAAATCCCAGCCCCATGTTGGGCACATGAAGTTATTTTCTCCAGGGTGAAGGACAAGTTGTTGAATTTAGTTTCCTACTTCCAACAATCCCCACCTGTTGGTCAGCTTGTCATGCTGTGGGGGCTTCTGTGTTGCTGTAATGCTGAAAGCTGCCGCTGGTATATCAGATATCAGCAGGACCACCCATGATATCCAGGTTCGTGCTGAGCTTCCAGGCTACGACAGACTAGGGAGAAGGACTCAGCAGCCCACTCCTGAAACAATTAGCCATTGAAAACCATTTGAGTAGCAGAGAAGCACTGTCAAATATAGTGCCAGAAATCAGCCCCACTCCTGCTCCACCAGGCTAGGAGGCACTCAAGAAACAAATGGGGAAGAGTTGCCTCCTCAAGAATCAACCTTAATGGCAGGAATGGAGTAAAGCCCTTAGGATCTCCATTTGCTAATGTAGTATCACTGAAAATGATAGGAAACATAGTGACTGCAACAATGGGCTCAAACATAGAAAGATAATGTGCATGACACAGTGTTGGATAGTGTTTTTGCTCTATTGTACTTAGGGATGCTGTGAGTCAGATCTGACCCACAACACCCAACAACACCAAGAAAAAGGTACTATATAATGAAAGAAAAAGATATGGAATTAATGTCTTTGATTTTTTAAGGCAACATATACTTCATTGGAACTGCTCAGCTGAACCATGTGACTGTATAAGCTGTTACTTTTTAAAAGATTTAGAGCAAGAGAGGGTTCAGGATGCCCTGCAAACTGCTCTATTCCTTTAGCTATATGACCAGGTAGATTCAAAAGCACTTGAAATATCATTGGTAGGGAGGGATTGGATATGGAGACTTCCTACACCCTGGTAAGCGAATCATAGTGCAGACACTTAAGATTTTGAAAACAACAAAAACCTGTTGAATCATCTATGGATACTTTTTCCTTTTGGGAAAGATAACTTGGCTTGCTGCTGAGCCTTATGGAAATTCATAATTCCAAACCACCATGTGTCTGGAGCCACACTGCATGAACTGCGTGCTGCGGGTTCCACCAAGTCATTAAGTGGAACACATGCAGGAGCGTTCCATCATCAGATGGGATGATGTGCATGAAACTGGGGAGAATCAGATCCTGAAGTGAGAACAGGTAGAATGAGGCAGGGACGCAGACCTCCTCAGGCTCACTGTTGCTGAGTCTCGCTCTCTCACAGGTCATCCAGCTGCAGTGTCAGAGGTGGCTCTTTGTGATAGAATAACAGAGGATGAAAACTCCAGGGCTTGGTTTACAAGTGAGTCTGCATCATAAGTAAGCACTGCATGAAATTGGGCAGGCTCATGCTGCAACAGCCCTGCAGTGCAGGAGAAGAGGAAAGTCCTGAGGGACAACAGCATCACTGGGACCCCAGCATCCTTCTCTGCAAAGAGATGGACAGAGGCAATGTCAGCATTACTGAATGATCTGGGGCTAATGGTTTGGCTGGGTGGTTCAAGGAATTGGAACTATCCTAAACTTTGAATAGAGAAATGAGTGACAATCAACAGTGAGATATCACTATGCACTTATTACATTAGGGAAAAAGTTTTTTAACGACAGCACATTGCTGATGAATGTGCGGAGGAATAGAAACTTCACTTCCATGTGGAATGCAAAAGGACACAGCCACTTTTGGAGAGTGTTAGATACTTTCCTACAACACTAAAGAGGGTTCTACTACATGATGCTGCAAATGAGCTCTTAGGCATTTACCTAATTATAAAACCTTTTTTCTACATCAAAAGTTTCCTAAAAATATTTGTAGCAGCTTTTTTCATAATTGGAAAAACTGGGAAGCAAAAAAGATGCCCTTCATTAGATAAATGAATAAACAAACTGGTTCATCCAGACAAAACAGAATGACTCAGCATTAAAAAGAAGTGATTAGGCAATACAAGAAATGATTTATCCTAAATGCATATTGCTAAGTGAAAGAGGTCAGTCTATAACATCTACCTAATGCCACTTAGATGCCATCCTACGACAGGCAAAACTTTAGAGACAGTAAAGATCAGTGTTTGCCAGCGATTTAGTGACGGGCCAGGAGGTGATGAAGCATTGAGAGGAGAGGCCAGTTTATCACAGGGTGGGAGGAGGAATGTAACAGAGCAGTCTGACTCCACCCCAATGCGTTAAACAAGATCATTGAAGGGAGTGGGAGAAGGGGTGAAGACTGAGGTTAAGCTTGAAAGTGAACAGACCCAGTGACCAGAAGAAAGGGGTTGTTTTGGGAGTGGCATTTTTCCTCATTTAGTGAAGGCACTGTATTAACAATTCTGATGCTTCCACACAAGATTTGCAGAATTGAGCACTTTGAGAAGTAGGTGGTTGATGGTGGGAGCCAGGCTTCCCATCACAGAAGTGGGAAATAATGGAGAAGAACAGTAAGAAAGCTAGGATGCCCCAGGGGGTAGTGGATTAGACTCAAAACCACTAGTGTGAACTCTAGTACAGCTTGTTGTAAATACAGAGGGAAACACATGGAAACTGAGAGATATGGATAGGTACACAGATTAGCTTATATCCGCAAATCCCCTTGCTTTGTCAACTGAGACTGTTCAAAATAAATAAATAAATAAAGCCAACCTAGATGCAGTGAACACACTTTATACTCAAATCTTAGCCTCTAATGTGATTCTTCAATATAAGGGGCCAGAGATCCTTGGAGAAAGGGCTGATACTAGGACTGTGGGAGGGAATGCACAAGATGAGTCAGGGAATGCAAATTAATAAGTGCTCAAAATAAATAAAATGAAAGCATTCACACATAATGAGATTTGCCAAAGAGACATGGGAGCGACTGAAAGCATTCTTAATGGCCAAAGCTGGAACAGCTTGTGCAACAAAATAAAGTAGTATGAGATCTTAAACAAAGGATAAAATAAATATCCACAATACTCAATCATAGAAAAAAGAAAGGAAGAAGGAAAGAAGAAAGGAAGAGAAAGAAAGAAGAAAGAAAAAGAAAGAAAGAAAGAAAGAAAGAAAGAAAGAAAGAAAGAAAGAAAGAAAAGGAAAGAAGAAAAAGAGAAAGAAAGAAAGAAAGAGAGAAAGGCAGTGGGAGGGAAGGATGGATTGGCAGAGAAGAGAGGAAAGGAAAGGACAGGAGACGGTCACATATCTCATGCAGAAGAATTCCAAATGATTCTCATAGATAGTTCACTATTCTACCTGATAGATGGAGCGCCATTTCCTACTCCTTAAGAGTGGGATATACACAGTGAGTTCCTTCTAAGGAGCACAGTACGGAAGGAAAAGTGGGGAAAGGCAGAGCTTCACTGTACACTGACTTGATAACGTCTACCTCAAGCAGGTGATTAAGGTTAACATCAACAGATGTAAGTCATGGCAGCAGTATTACTCTTGATAGGATGTGACCAGAATGGTACTTTACCTCTGTAATCCTCCTCTACCCCTCTCCCAGGTCTAATAATGAGAAAACACAAGAAATGTCGCGGTCCATATTGGGTGAAGGGGAGAGCCGAGGATGAAGGAGATGAAGAGGCAGAGACTGGTGGTCTTGAGCTCCACTTTATTCTCTCTACTCATGCTTATATAGTAACTCAAGGAGATACTAAAAATAGATCACAAAGGTAACTGCAGTGCAATGGACTTTGTAACAGTCATAAGGTTTACAATCAGCTTAGTTAGCTTTCCAGTAACAGATCAATGCTAAAGATACAATCAAGGAACAAAGTTCAGATCTATACTCATGTTAATCAAGGAATGAAGTTCAGATCTATACTCATGTTAATATAGTAGCTAAAGAGACAACAAGGTTCAGCAGAGCCTCTGATGTGTTGTTTCCTCGTTCCACAGGTAGCAGAGCTTCCTGCTATGGTCACATCTGTCATGTAGCCATTTATGCAGGCATGGCCTTTTAACTCATGTCAGGCCTATGGCTCCCGACAAAGAAAAATCCCACTTGAGCAACATTCTATAAAATACCTGAGTGGCATTTTTATTTAAAAACCCTGTCACAGTCCTTGAAAACCAGATGTGTCAGAGAAAAAGTTGCAGGCAAGAGAAGCCCAGGGAGATGTGAAACATAAGTGGAATGTGCTATCCTGGCTGGAATCCTGAAAGAGAAAGGGCATGTTAGGTTCAATACCAAGGAAATCTGAATAAGTTATGGGCTTTAGTTATTAATAATTTATCCATATATGTTCAGAAAATGTAATAAATATTCTATACTGATATGTTGTTGTTGTTAGGGGCCATCAGGTCAGATCTCACTCACAACGACACTGTTTACAAGAGAAGGAAACACTACCCAACAATATGCCATGTATATGATCTATTTATGTTTGAATCCGGTATTTTTTTCAGTTCTTGGGGATTGAAATCAGGACCTCACATATACTTTGCAAGTGTTCTTTCACTTCGCTGCACCTCTAGCTCATTTTTTTAAATATTTTATCTTGAGTCAGGATCTCACTGTTACACATGCTGTTTCTGACCTCGAACCTGCAATCCTCCTGCCTCCGCCTCCCTAGTCCCTAGAATTACAGATGTGAGTCACTGCTCATTGTTGCAGCTACTATGTTTCCTCTCATTTTGCTTTGTTCCACATCAGTAAAAGGAGATCCCAGAGGCTTTACCCCTTTCTCATCAACCCCTCAGCGGGAAGGCATTCCAGGAATGACTGGGGAAGAGTTGCCCCCTCAAAGTAGAGTTGATGTTAACGATGGGAAATGGAGTAAAGCCCTTGGGACCTTCATTGGCTGACATAGCTTGACTGAAAATGAGAAGAAACACAGTGGCGTAACATTGGGTTCAAATGTAAAAAGACCATGTGCATGGTACAGTGTTGGATAGTGTTTCATTCTCTTGTACATAGGGTTGTTATGAATTGGATCCAACTGGGAAGCACCCATTAAGAATGAGGAAAAAATGGGAAACTGTCTCACATGTAAATGCTCAACAAATAGCAGCTTCATCAGAGGAGAGTATAGATGATCAGGTGGATAGTTTGACCTGATCCATGGGGAAGAGTCAGCCCCTTTCTTCAGATCCTCTGATTTTCGCCATTGGGCTGCAGTATCAAATGGCCATGGTGGCAGAGGCTAAGTATGGACTCAGCAACATAGAATTCTACTCTTGAAAGTTAATCTGGCTAAATCAATACCAAGTTTCTCATCTGTAAACAGAAGAGACCAACGTTGACCTTTGCTTTGAGTCATTCTCTAGCAGAAACAGCCAGCTGTCTGCTGGCAGGTGAATTACTTTGGACTTCTTCCACCTGAATGGGCCCAAGCTCTGTTCATAGTGGAGTAGGTCCTGAAGACACTGGTTTGCTTCCCCTGCTTGTAATGCTTCCATCAAATCTGCTTCTATGTTTGTGACAAAGCTCTATGTCTTTGCACTGTGCTGGCTGAAAGTTTTAGCTGTAAAGGAAGGAATTCTCCTATCAAGGGGAGCAACAACTATTCTGTTGAGCTAAATGCTGAGACTGGCTCCTGGTTAATGGGGTTCTAGAGTTATTGTATCAAACACAAAAAAGTGAGTTTACAGTACTGGCTGTAGTGATTGACTCTGAATATCAAGGAGAAAGTTGGTATTTACACCCGTAAAGAAGGAGGAATACTTTTGGAATGGTGGAGATCCAAAGGTACCTCACACTTACAGGCACTATAATGAATGTCACTGGAAATCTACAACAATCCAATCCAAGCAAGGAGGCAAACGGACTTCAGCAATGAAAGTTTGAGCTGTTGCACCAAGCAAGGACTGCGAACATCTCAAGTGCTCACTGAAGGCAAAGAGAATGTAGAATGGGCAGTGACAAAGACTGGGCTGGGGTTTAGCTCAAGTGGTAGAGTGCCACTCTGCACTCTTTGAGACCCTGGGTTGAATCCCAGTACTGCAAAAATGGGAGAAGGACCTGGCAACCCACTCCCAAAACAATCTCGAAACAATCAGCCATTGAAAACCCTATGAATAGCACAGAAGTACTGACATAGTGCCAGGCATGGCACAGTGTCAGGGAGTGCTTCGTTCTGTTGTGCATAGGGTCACTATGAGTCAGCCTGACTCAGTGGCACCTAACAACAGCAGTAGAGGAAGGTAGTTATAAATTCCAGCTTTGACATGTAATAACAAGATGTAAGGACTGGAATAATTATGAATATCTCTTCCTTATTTAGACATGAATATGTCTGAATCTATTTATAGCAACTAATTTTTGTCATTCTCTCCACATTTAATATAAAATACCTTAGTACTAATTAACATTACATATTATATTACTATTTAAGTTGTAGGAGATCAAACAAGGGCTAAAATGCCAGTAGGAGACAAAACAACTTTCCCAAAGACAAAAATGGGACATATATCCTGTCCTAGATGAAGGGGATATTGTGTCATGGGTAGTGTGACATTGTCAGTGTCTTTATTTGGGGATCAAGTCTGGATTAAGAAGATGTCATGGGCACCAGTTTGACAAGTGGTAGACGGCAGTGGTTGCACAACCCATCTGCTTGGTGAAGAAGCTACACGTGCATTTCAGAGTTCCTTTTCCTCTGTGCTTCTGGTTAACACGAGCCACGCTGCAAGGCAGAGGTGCGGGTTACACACATTGATGAACCTCCGTGGCATGCAAACCCTCTGGGGGTGCACCCACCCCAGCCTTTGTTGACTTCTCTTCACCTTCCCTGGCTCCCAGTCCAGGTGTGTGGTCAGCTCTGACAGGAAGGGTCCTGCTTTGTTACCATAGGCAAGGGTGGTGAAGACAGACATGGACTTCACTCTGCCACTACATAGATCTAGTTCATGATCCTGGGTCCCAAATTATTACTGTCCACGATTCCATTTTCATCTTCTTGCCCCAGCTGTCTGTCTTTACCATTTCATTGTCCAGCATCAGACATGAAGTCCACCACAGCCAAGTCATTCTCATTCTAAAATGTATTGGCTTCCAGATCCAAACTAAGATTATAAATGGGATAAAAACTTTACTGGTCAGAATTAGAAAAATACATAAAATGGCTTCTGCCTTTTCCCCTGTTGCTGTTGTTGTTGTTAGGTACCAGTATCCGACTCATAGCGACCCTACGTACAACAGGTGAAATACTATTACCAGTGCTTCTCTGCTATTCACAGGGTTTTCAATGGCAGATTGATTTTTGGGAGTGGATTGCCAGGTCTGTCTCCCATTTTCCCCTGGGAATATGTAAACAGGTGCATTTTTGTCATCCTTACAAATATTGTGAGTCAATGGTCATTAAAAATGAAAGATTATTATCTCAGTATATCTTCATAACTGCTGAGAAAGTTTCAAATAGCTTTTCCTGCTCAGCTATTCTGCAACCTCATTTTAATCATTTCTCTATCTGAATGTCTCAGGTCAGTTTTGCAACAAAAAATAGCACACTGTGTTTAACATTAATACAAGCTGCAATTTATTTATTTATGTATTCATTTATATTTGTACTTATTTGTTTTTTTACTTATTTTTGCAGTGCGGGGGGTTGAACCCAGGCCCTTATATATGCTTTGCAATGCTCTAACACTGAGCAGAAACCTCAGCCTGTTTTTAAATCTTTACCTTGAGACAGGGTTTTGCTAAGTTATGTAAACTGCCTTTGGCCTCAATTTTGCAATCCTCCTGTTGCTGCCTCCTGAGTTGCTGGGGTGATAGAAGTGTGCCATCAAGCACAGATACAATTTGCAATTTAAAGAAATTCTTTCTCACACAAGCTTACATATGAAGATTGTTCAAGAATATACTCAACATGGATATTTTCCTTTATAAAACAATATAAAAATGTCTAATCCTCCAGAAAAAGTGCCAATGCACCATCTGATTATAGAATGCTTCAAAAAATTCATGTCAAATTTTGTTGTCATAATGTAATTATAACTAAAACAAGATATAACCATGCCAATAAATGTTTCCTAATGGGAATAGCATAAGAGAATATCTCAAATGGAAAACATAAAAATTGCTTTTCTTAACACATTTAAAGCCTGGTTGTTACAAATATATTTTCAAATATATTGATTTTTAATTCACCACAGAATAAGAGAAGAAAAAAATCTTATAAATAACAATTATTATTAAGAAAACAACAAACTATGCCAAAAAAGGGTAGTATAGATTGATTAATACAAATTGTCTCATTAAGAACTAAATTAGAGCTGCCATGGCATACATCTATTATTCCTGTCATTCAGAAGACTGAGGCAGGAGGATCATGAGTTTGAGGCCAGAGGCAGCCCATGCAACTTAGTGAGACCCTATCTCAAAACAAAATTTAATAAAAAATATTTTTAAAGGGGGTACGGCTCAGTGGTAGAGCACTTGCCTAGCATGTGCAAGGTACTGGTGCTCAACGTCTGAGTAAAGGAAAAGAAGCAAAACAATTGAATTAGGCATTTATTGGATACTGCTGAATTATTTTCCCCAAACATTTTATTTGGGGAATTTGGAATTTTGAGATCAAGAACAGATTTCCTTCTGAAATGTGATATTGTTGTTGTTGTTGTTGTTGTTAGGTGCCATCAAGTCGGCATAGCGACCCTCTGTACAACAGGGGAAACACTATTGTCAGTGCTTCTCTGCTGTTCATAGAGTTTTCAATGGCAGATTGATTTTTGGGAGGGGGTTGCCAGGTCCTTTTCCCAAGCCTACAGCTTCTGGTGTTCCCAGGTGGTCTCCCATCCAGGTACTAACCAGGCCCGACCCTGCTTAGCTTCCGAGATCTGATGGGATTGGATGCCACAGGGCTATGGCTGCAGGCGAAATGTGATATTACATAACACAGTAAAGGAATCTTTAGTATTTTAATGCAAATGCCAATACTTTATTTCTCCAATGTGCCAGTACACCTGCACTGATTATTATGTGAGTTAACTATTAAATATCTCTACTATAGATACTTCTGATAAGAGGCTCAGTAAACTCTGAAAAGAGCTGGGATATTTGTCTTCATGTTCTTTTATTAAGTACCTTGCTCAAAGTAGATTCTCAATAAATACATGCTTAGTGAATTAATTTGACATCTGAATACATAATTATTTTTTCTAACCTATCAATTCTATGGCTGAAGGGTTTGGTACACAGAATTTTGAACTAACTGGGGAGACCACTGCACCAGGTATACACCAATATAAAATCCCCTCCACCCAAGTGTAAAGTCCAACCTGTGAACATAGTACAAGACTCACTCCAGAGACCCCTGATCCCAGAGTCCATCTTAGCAGATTCAGGGTGGCGTTGAAGAAGTTCGCTGCTGTGTTAGGGAGGCACTCTATGGTGCGGACCTCAATCCAGCCTGCAGTTGCTGATAGTAATTGTCACCCCAGAGCAAGCAAGAAAACAAGGACTTCAGATGCACAGCCAAAGGAAATGAATTTTTGCAACCAACCAGAGAGAGCTTGGAGGGGAGATCATTCTTTAGGCAATGTCCCAGCTAAAGATGTGGTTGACTGGGACCCTGATTTGAACTTCAGAAGAACCAAACTCACAGGGACTATAAGATAAGAACTTTGTGTTGCTTTAAGCCAACACGCTTACTGCACACCAAAAGGAAACAAGCCCACAGTCTACATATTGCCATCTACTAAGAAGGAAGACCTTCCTCTTTGTGTTGCCACAATAAAGTCAATACCTTAGAAAAGTGGATCTGAATCAATATATTGATCGGTCAGAAAACAAATGAGCTGTGCTCACAGGAACATCCAGATAGAATATACACAAGCAGGAAATGCTGGGCAAGTGGGCGCGAATGCCAGGAATGTGGACAACTAGAGGGTAAGTTGTAGAATGTGATCTCAGACACCCCTGTGGGAAACCTACTCATTCCACGCCACAGAGAGGAATGTGTCACTGTGCCATCAGCTGTGCCAGCCAGCTCAGTGCATCGACCCAAGCATCATGACAGCATCGGTACTCCTTCCCAGCCTCACCAGGGGCTCTGCTCAGACTATCGACACAGAGACAAAGGGGAGTTACTGTCCAGCTACCTTCAAAACTTACAGCTCCTTCCCTTCAACTTAGAATAATGGAAACCAATAGAACAAGAATTTGGCACTGTTGGAGTTCATAGATCTTAATTTTATTAAAAATACAACAAATCCTGCCACTTAATATCAAAGTGCAGTTTTGAAACAAATTAATGAATACAAGGGATACATCCCTTAAAAGTATAAGAAAAGTAGCATTATTTTTTCCTCTGATAACATGTTTTCTTTGCTTTCTTGATTATGGTGGGATAATATTTCCAACAGCCTCTTTAAAAAATTGTGGAAGAAATGAATGAAGACTTACTGAGAATAAATCTCATTTCCCATCAATAACAACAGATCAAATCTCAGTGGAATTTCTCACTCATCTTAGAGAGACCTACTAACCACGATCATGTCTGTGTCACTTTAAATAAGATGTGCACGTTCTCATTAAAAGTCTAAAATTAAAAGTATAAGGACACCTAAAGTCATACTCACATAAGGCTGTGAATAATGGAATACGTACACATGAAGAATACTTTTAATTTTATATCATGCAATAGGGGCTCAAATTTTATCCAATTAAAAGCAGTCATTTCATTTATTATGGTGGAGGAAAGAATCTCCAAAATATTTCCACACAGCCAGCATCTTGCCTGAATTACTGACGTGGGCACCAACGGCATGTCTTATTGACACAGGAAATTTGAATGATTGAATTCTGATATATTTTTAGAAATAAAAACAGTTCCTCTCAAACAAAATCTCACAGCTTCATAATATTTGTATGTCCTTGGGGGAAAAAAAGATGCTCTCGACAGAACTAATAAAAGCACTAAAAGTAGATCAAACTATCTGAAGGACAAAAATAAGAGAAAATCAGCAATATATTTTTGCTGGGTATGCACAAGTAATATATGTTTGTTCTCAACAACACTAGCAAAGCTCTTCCATAAAAATTAATTGAGAAATTCAGAGGGGGAAATGTCTACTAAAATATTTTCTAAAAACTAGGCATGAGAATTGTACACAATGAAAGGATATATCAGCATTATCATTTGATGCTACTCATTTTGTTTGTTCTTCCTATGTAATGACATGCCATCATTTACCAAAGTTAGCAGTTTAATAACATGTTTACACATGCATATTTTGATATGAGAAAATCAGCTGCGGAAGGTGACTGTGACCCTTGTATTCATTGTTTTAATATATGTTTAAAAGTGAAGTTAAGGGTCATATTTATTTCAGTTACGATGAGAGAAGACAATGGGAAGATATTACTTCTATTAGGAAGGCCTCTAGTATGACAGAGCAACAAAATTTCCTTCAGATTCTTAGAATCCTTCCTCACCCTAAACAAGGGCCATATTCCAGCGAGCAGTGCTTCGAGGGCAAGAGCCTGCTGCCTATTGCTGTCCAGGGAAGGGTTAAGAGACCTAGGCCATGAGGACACAATGAAGGAACGCTCTCCTTTGGGGCTGGGGCTGACCTTGGGTCCAGTCCTGATATGAAACCTTAGGACTTGTTTCTCCCTACTTAGTGTCACTAGGGCCTGGGTCCAGTGCCTTGTAGGTGCAGCTACATACAGATAAGATGGAATGTGACTTTGTTTGCTGGGTGGCCATAACACCCTAGTCAACAGGATAGCTTTGAATGACAAAGATGTATTCTCTCGCAATGCCACAGACCAGAAGTCCAAGATTAAGGTGATTGCAGATCTGGTTCCCTCTGGCCATGTTGAGGGAGAGTCTGATCCCTGCCTTTTTACTAGTCAGGTGGTTTGCTGGGAACCCCTGGCTTTCTTTGGGCAGCGGTCTCATCCTCCGATCTCTGCCCGCATCATGACAAGGGAGGCTGTTCTGAGACTGTTGTGGTTAGGTGCCATCGATTCAGGACAGACTCATAGTGACCCTCATAGGTTATTTAATGATGGATTTGGGATTGTTTTGGGGAGTGGACTGCCACATCTTTCTCCTATTTTTGTGGTGCTAGGGATCAAACCTGGGTCCTCAGGGAGTACAGAGCAGGTACTCTACCAACTGAACAAAACTCCAACCCACTGTGAGATTAAGAGTCACTTTTTTTTCAGTGTGTGTCTTAATAAAAAGACAATGGTAATTGGATATAGGGCCCATCCAACCCAGTATGACTTTACATCAACTTAGGTAATTATATCTGTAGCTATCATGTCCTAATAAAGTCACATTCTTAAATTCTAGGGAGACTTGTACTTGAAGGATATGCTATTCAATCCAGTACATGTTGCTACATTATGTTATCAAAATGTTTTACTTTCCTAGGTCTGCCAGAATAAAGAGCAAACTGTTGTCAGGTGATGTCATGTTGGGTGGGACTCATAGCAACTCTATGCTCCACAGAAGAAAACACCACACAACAGTGTGTCATGCACAAGATCTTTTTGTGTTTGAGTCCATTGTTGCAGCCACTTAATTGTCTCAAAGTAACAGAAATCATTCTGCTACATTCTGGAGAGGAGACATCATATGTAAGTATGTAAACAGGGTCAGCTCCATTGGGAAGCTCAGGGGAATATGCTCCCAAGCTGGCTGTGCTATGGGGTCAAACCTGAGGCCATCAGGCCAGCATATGGACAGGCTGTGCTAAGACTTTACTAGAGCCATTTCTGTGCAACTATCATCACACGAGATTGATGTCTGGGTATCTGACGTTCTAGAATCAGTTTCATATAAACTAACCTGATTACCCATGGAGGGAGAGTGGCCATGTCTCAGTTAAATCAACTCAACTTCTAAAATGTTCGCTGATATTCTTTCCTAAAGAACACATAAATATATAAATAAGGTGCTACTAAGTAAGGATGCCTGCAGCAGTAGCGCTGTGGCATCTGATCCCATCAGACCTCAGAGCTAAGCAGGGTCGGGCCTGGTTAGTACTTGGATGGGAACATGGCGTGCTGTAAGCGTGGAAGACGGACCCGGCAATCCACTCCCAAAAATCAATCCGCCATTGAAAACTTTATGAACAGCAGAGAAGCACTGACAATAGTGTTTTGCCTGTTGTATGTAGGGTGCTATGGGTTGGATACTGACTCCACGGCACCTAACAACACCACCACCAAGTAAGGATCCGTTTTTAGACTAGAATAAATGCTTTCATGGTCAATAGAAGAAAAATAGAAAATCCAGAGCCAAAGTATTGTATTTATTAACCAGCTCGCATGTAATGTCAGAGGGGTAGGTGTGTGACATTAACGAAGTTTGGCAATTGTTTTTGTTATCTAGCTAAGGTTGTCTGAGATTAGAAGAAATATTGTTAAACCAATAACTAGGCCAAAAATTAGACCAACAATCATGATGTGATGGAAAATATTTCACTGAGTGTGATGACTCACACCTGTAATCCCAAAAATTCGGGAGTCAAAGGCAGGAGGATCACAAGCTAGAGGCCAGAGGCAGCCTGTGCAACTTAGCGAGACACTGATTCAAAACAATTTTAAAAAATGAGCTGGAGTTGTACCCAGTGGTAAAGCACTTGCAAATTATGTGTGAGACCCTGGATTCCACCCCCAAGTATCATAATATATAAATAAATACATAAATAAATAAATATAACATTTATTAAGAAGAGACAGAATCCATTATCTGTTTTGAAGGTTCTGTTTAATGCAGCTCTTCTGCTAACATTTTAGTATCAAGTGACCTCAAAATAAGCATCACAGCATTTGTAGCAACATGCATCATCAGTAGTCATAAGCCAATTACTAATATTCAGTAAAAAATGGGTCATATATATTTGATAATAAAGGGAAATAGATATACAATCTATACTTATATAGTTAGTGAGACACAATAATAAGAAATATTATAAGTTAGTTACACTTTTATATTGAAGAGTTTAAAGAGAGCTGGCATGGGAAACAACTTTCAGTTGTGTGATGTGATTTATTTCCATTGCAAATGTAAGATTTTTTTTTTAACATTTCATAACCTCATGAGAGCTGTTAAGCTAGAGTTGGTAAGAAGGAGCTAAAACAGAAGGTCTTTTATTAAATCAAATCACTTAATTACCTCTCCCAACCTGAGGTCATTACAAGCTAGACAGACAGCAGACTTAATGAGAAACAGGGCAGCCATGCTTAGACTATGCTTTCAGGTGGGGAGGAGTATAGACATTCATTTCCATAAAGACTGAGGATTAATTGAGTAGGGAGGAAGTGATGGGATAGATAACTCTCCATCTTTCCTTGGGTAGAATACTACAAATATAACTTTAATATTATACATGCAAATATAACTTCATCATTATATTCATAATAAATTTGAGCTGGTCTGCATTCTCAGAATATTTGACACATTCATGTACATATATATGTTAAAATACTTCCTAATAGTTCTCTGGTTGCCTACCTAAACATATATATGAAATAAGAATATTTATTTACTATTCAGTTTTGTTTGATTTGAATGATTATTATGAAGTCATATAAATTACACATCTAACATTTATATTACATATACCAGAGAGTGGGTGACTTATCAAGACACAAAACAAAGAATTGCTTTCAATAAAATATATGTAATAGCCAGACCATACGTTATTCATTATATATGAAATCCATAAAATATGATGGCATGAAGCATGTGATTATTCACGTGATATGTACTGCAAATCAACATTGCCAAATTATGACATTGCTGAAAAGCATTCTAGCATTTTTAAAGAAACCTCTAATTGTGATGTACAATTTGACATCTGATAAATATTTGCTTGATATCAATATGTAAATTTTACCCTTGAATTTCAAAATATAATAATATATTCAAATGCTGTATATTTTTAATATGTATATATTCAAATATGTGCATATCCAATGTATATACATATGAATAGATTGGTAGGTGCCATAGAGTCGGTGTCCGACTCATAGCAACTCTCATAGAGTTTTCAATGGCTGACGGGTTTCGGGATTGCCTTGGGAGTGGATTGCCAGGTCCTTCTCCCATTTTTGCGGTGCTGGGAATTGAACTCGGGACCTCAGAGACTGCAGCGCAGCGCTCTACCAACTGAGCTAAATCCCAGCCCCTTATGAATATATATATATACATATAAATATACATATATAGAGAATCATCCATATATCCTAAGTGAAATTTTACTTGTTTCAATATTTTAAACAGCTCCTTTATCTAAGATTGTGTAAAAGGGCTCAAAGTTACCCTAGATAATATTCTTTGTTGTTGTTGTTGTTAGGTGCCATCAATTCGGTATCCGACTCATAGCGACCCTCTGTACAACAGGGGAAACACTATTGCCAATGCTTCTCTGCTGTTCATAGGGTTTTCAATGGCAGATTGATTTTTGGGAGGGGGTTGCCAGGTCCTTCTCCCAAGCCTACAGCTTCTGGTGTTCCCAGGCGGTCTCCCATCCAGGTACTAACCTGGCCCAACCCTGCTTAGCTTCCGAGATCTGACGGGATCAGATGCCACAGGGCTACAGCTGCAGGCAGATAATATTCTAGCAATATATAAAATAATGTTGATTTGTTTGTTGGTTAACTTTATCTATGTATTTCGGTTTCATAAAATTATTATTCCTTTGCATCCCAAGGTTACTAATTTGAATTTCACTGAATAGATATTTGTTGTATATTCTGTTAAATACATCACATACCCAGAATCATATAAAAGTACCCAAAATTGGGGCTGGGGATGTAGCTCAGTTGTACAAGTGACTGTCTAGTATGCAGGAGGCCCTGGGATCTATCTCTAGCACTGCCACAAACAAAAAGCAAATACCAAAGGGTATTATGTCACTTTCAACTGTATTAGGCTTAATTTATGAAGAACTAATACCAGTCATGATTTAAAGTAAACACACACAATTTCATTTGTACTATTTGGCTAAATGTAAAAAGATTAACATCTGATCAGAGACAGGGAAACCAAGACATGAATTCCTGGTGTATGTGTGTGTATGGATGTACATGTACGTATATGTATTATGTACTTGGAAATAAGAATATTCACTAACTTTCTCCTCTTCCTCATAGACAGTACTACCCTCTTAATTGAAATAAGCCATTTTGCTACCCAGCAGCTATTCTTCTATGCTCCTGAGACCTTGTCTGTACAAAGTTCTATTCCGTGACCCAATTCTCCTGTCCAATTTTAATACAGATCCTCGGTCAGAGTTAGACATTCCTCCTCTGTGGTCAATTAGCATATTGTTTTGTCTTATATTTTATGATTAATAATATTTTTACATGGTGAAACATTATTTATCTGTGTACACAACTAAGCTCTTGGCTTCTTTTTTTAAAAAAAAGTCATATACAACCTTTTATCTTTACAACCAAACTCAGTTTTGAGAGAAATTTGATAGATGTTCAAAACAAGTAATTTTTTTCAAATAATTACCAGAGAAGTTATGTCATGCATCACTTTGGATATCCCAGTTAAATTTGAAAGTACATATTTGTATCACTGTCTATAACAGAATTAATTAGCCAAACCAAATATAAGACAGATCATTATCATTTCTTTGCAGCCAGTTTGGATTAGAAGCCAAGCAATCAAATGCTCTGTCTTATTTGGTTACTGACTTAAAAATAGAAGTGAGTACTCAGCAAATAAAAGGTCATTCCTTCCCTAGCCATTAAAATGATCATCAAAATATCATTCCCAAATTTCTCATAAGTGGTGATTTTGCAATATATTACTTATATTTTCTGGGACTGTGGAAAAAATATTGTAAAATACAAGACAAGGACTATTCAGACTCTTCCTTTAACAATAGTAAATAAGATTTAAAATTTAAACGCATTGTGTCTCATTGAGTTTTGAACAAAAGAAAGCCTGAATTTAATGTCTGACTCTGCCAAGAACTCACTGAATGAGCTTGTTGTACATTATTTTTCTCACATTTAATTTTTTCCAATCAAACATAGGCATAATTATATCTACTTCAAAAACTTTCTAGGAAGAAGAAAAGTTATTGTAAGCACCTAACAACATACAACCGTGCTGAACAGATTTAAAGAAAAAAAATCTAATATTTTTAAAGAAATTCTCTGAATTTAAGGCATGTTTTATGTGTAGGTTTGGCATGGATTCCTATGGCACTAATTACATTCCTGGTGTTTTCAGAGTGCCCTTGGTGTGACAACATGCCATTCCATGGTCATATCACAATATGAAAAACACTAGATGCACAAAATTAAAGTGCAGGTTAATCAAAATATTGCTTGACAAAGCAAATAATTGAATTGCACTTACAGTGCACTGTGGTAGACAGTAATTAACATGCAGCATCTTCCACATTTGAGCACAACTTCCAATTTCCATTTTAACATCATAGAATGCTGTCTACACATTTTTTAA
This sequence comes from Pedetes capensis, assembly GCA_007922755.1. NCBI lineage: Eukaryota > Metazoa > Chordata > Mammalia > Rodentia > Pedetidae > Pedetes > Pedetes capensis. Next base: position 65,365 of record VMDO01008533.1, read on the forward strand.
TGGTGCCCATGATAATAATATATTCTCTTTTTAATCATATTCTACGTTGCAAGAAATGAAGCTTGCAATTTTCCCAGGTGCTTACCAAATTACTACTGCAAGCTAATTCTCGTCCCTCAAGTTAAGAGTTTCAACACAGTGCACATTAACAGCCTGCTTATGCTCTTCCTGTGCAACAGAAGGTAAGTTAATATGTGCCTCAATTACATCCAGTTTGTGCATTTATAGCACCCTACGGGCAGCAGTAAGAAAGCTGTAAATGTACTTATCCTGCTTTCTAATGGTCTAGTCTATTACAGCAAAGAAAGACTGAGAAAGTGAAAAAGAAGTAGAAAAAAAGAAAAAGAAGAAAGGCAGCAGAGAGGGAAAATATGATTGAATGTGGAATCAATAAGAAACATATATTTAAAATTATTGATTTAAAACTTCCATTTAGTTTATATTTGTATACCTGAATGAAATACATATAGGCTCTATTCTGCACACATTTCTTGTATATTTATTTAGTTTTTATGACAGAGTGCTCAGTAATGTCTCCATTTGTCAAGAATATCTACAATAAACTTACAAGAGGGAAGACCTTGTCTACCAAGAACAGTCCTTGGGACTCCTTTCGTTGGTGCAGGCCAATCCATTAATTCTTGTAAACTCAAGACAAATGGACTTTCCTTCACTTTACAGCAATCTTAAACAGGCAGGCCAGTTTGCAACATATGGAATTTGAATTGATATAGAGATATTTAAAGTATTGTTTATTCATGATATTTAAAATGTTGTTGATAGGTGCCATCAAGTCAAATCCAACTCATAGCAATCCTATATACAACAGAATGAATCACTACCGGATCCTGTTTGTGGGTGCTTCTCTGCTATTCATAGGGTTTTAGATGGTTGTTTTGGGATTTGGCTGTGGGTCTTTCTCCCAAGCGTACAGTACCCGATATTCCCAGGTGGTGTCCCATGCAAGTACCAATTAGGCCTGACCCTGCTTAGTTTCCTAGATCAGATGAGATCAGATGCTGGGGTGGTATGACTGTAGAATACACACACACACATACACACGCACACACGCATACACACACATTCTTGTTGTTGTTGTTAGGTGCTGTCAAGTTGGGTACGACTCACAGTGACTCCATGTATAACAGAAGGAAACACTCCCAACACTGTGCCATGCATAAGATCCTTTTAAGATAATGATATAAAAAATCTACTCAGAAATTACACATCAGAAACAGCACTGACTGTATATTTCTTCTGACCTCCAATGTTTAGTGGCCTTAATGGCGTGGCAAAATTTCAAAGTAAAGAAGAGAGAAAAATAATGTAATTGTTGGCTGTTCTGATTATTGTCCCACTCTTACTATGCAGCACATCAACAAATAAAAATTAAACCTGACTCACAAAATTCTCAGTACTAACTTTTAGATAGCTAAGGTTAAAATGATACAGTTTCCAAAAGGATTTCTAAGTTAAAAATTGTAAAATACATCAAACTTTGATTGCATTATTTTAATTATTATCTTTCCAGGGCTATTAAAGTAGGTTTAAATTGCTAATGTATCAATTTAAGCATTAATTTTCAAGTTCTATATTACCACTAGAACAATAAGAAGTAAAGACACAATAATCCAAGCAATGAGGTGTTAAATTCTTTTCCTGAACCCCAAATATGTACATGTTCTTTTTCCTTTTCTTTCACGTTCACTTGATTTAAATTGGCACAATTTGAAAGACTCTCTTCTCAGTTCAAGTAGCCTAAGAGTATTTTCCAATATTGATATTGAAGAGAGACAAGGCAAGACCATTCTTCCTGCATATGTTTATTGACTCCACACTTGTTATTTATTACTTTTGAAATTCTAACGAAGTGGCTCTGCAGGATAAGAATGGAAAGCACAAAACACCATGGCAATGCTCATTGAACAGAAGATGCACCAAAGATGATCAGCCTTTTCTGATACCCAGTAGATACTAAACCAAATTATAAAATGTGTAAGTAATAGAACTTCAGACTGAAATTTTTCTCTGCCCCCATGGGCCCCTCCTCTCCAATCACTTTTTGACAAATGTCCAATGATTGTAATTTCTAAGTTACAAACACGGCTATCTTCCTCTTAAAACCCTTCAGTGGCCCACATTACATTAAAAAGAAGACCTACATATTTTTATAATATGTGCATACCTGGTTACGTTCTTGTTTCTACTTTCCTTTCTACCAACTTGGCTGTCACTCTCCAACTAGATTCTACTGTCAAGCCCCAAATGTCACACAGTACATCTTAGTGTGTCCACCACCCCCTGTCTTTATATAAACACTCTCTACTGTGAAAGGTGCCTGCTTCACGAAAGGTGCCATAGACTTATCTACCTGGAAAATTCTCAGGCACAATTTAAGTATAAGGTATTGTCTTAGTAATTTCTTCCTTAAAGTCTCTTTCCAAGCAGAGTAATGTCTTCATTTGTAACTATTCTCGCTGTAAATGATTATTAAATTGTGTCTCCAAAACAATAGAGGGAATCCTTGTTTTCTATGACTTCTTAGAAATCTGGAACACAAGACACTTCAATGTGAGTGAGAATGTCTATAAACATCTCCAACAACAGATAGCCATTATTTTCTTGGTCATTTAAACTTTTAAGTCAGTTGATGGAGATGGCAGATTACTAGCCACCTCTGTGAGATGCAATGAGATGGAAGGCAAATGCAGGCTGGAACAGCATTAATGCTGAAAAATCAAAATCAGAAAAAAATAAAGAGATTGTAGGGGAAGTGACAGGACATCTCAATGGTAGATTCCTGCTTGCATGGAAAATCAATCTACCAGGTGTGGTTTCTCTCTTCTGGTCCCTCAACATGCTCATAGGGTGGTCATGCCTTAGGCCCTTCCTTTCTGCAGCCTGAGTCCCCTGCCCATGGCACCACCCAGACCCAGGTGTCTGCACTGTCAATCAGATGCACCTGTGGTTCCCTCTCCCAGAATCAGCTCCTGCTAATCCACCAGCCAGAGCCTCACTATGTGAGGCACAGAGTCCTGTACTTGGTTGGGGCAATGGAAAACAGTATTTTTACTACTTCCATTTTCTTCTAATTTTTAAGCAAAGTTTAACTCTTACTCCATTTTTTTAACATGGTTCTGACTCTAAGTGGAGATGGGTATCAAACCAAAATTCAACTCTTCATTTCAATGATGGCTATAAATAAAACTCATTCACAAGAAAACTTTGTTGATTTTAAAATTGTTTTATGGCACTGAGGTCGGAGCTTTCAAAACTGGAAATCTCAGGACAATATTATACATACATACGGTTCCAAGAAATTTGTGGGTACATATTAATTAACCCAATAAATTACGTATTTCTTATTATCAATTTTGTTTCCAAACATAGCTGGGTGTAAGAACTATATAATTTGATTGGATAAAAAGGAACGATAAAGCTAAAAGAGGAAGAAAATGATTCACTATGTTAACCAAAACAGCTTCGCTTTCTGAGAAGAAAAATACATCTTCTGTCATATTTAAACTCTATTTTTCTAGTAGCTAGCAAATGGTACTGTGAATCAAAGGGGGAAAAAATGTAAAACCACTCCATTTCCCTCACAGACATTAGTGGTAGTCAATCTTGGTCACACTGTTGACCTCATGTTTATCTTACTTGCTTGTGGGGTTTGATTCCTTGTTTGTGACATGATGATAATTTCTAGTCTCATTTATGGTAGTGTATAATGATGACAATATAAAAAATGAAACCCACAGCTTAAGGAAATTCTGAATGGAATGATTTTTCTGTTTCCTGGGAGATGTCAGCCCTAGGTCTTTAACATAGCGTTTTATAATGTCAAAAAGAACTTTTTTTCCTCACACTAGCTCTACGATGGAGTGGTATTAAAATAAATTAAGATTTTATTCCAAGCTAGAAAATACTTTTGAATTGTAACTATGTCACTTTGTTGTACCAACACATCAATCTACCTGTCAGTAAAAACAAAACAAAATATTTTTAACTACTTACCTCTTAACGCCTCCATAAAGTGCCTGTGAAGTAATTATTGCTAACTATTGAAGAAACGTGCATTATTCAGCAGACAATTATTTTAATGGGAAAAATCATTGCTATTAAAATGATTGATGATGATTGTGACATACTTGTGTTTCCGCTACTATTATTTTCTATAGACTTACTGCGGATCTACATTGCTGTGTGATTGGTTTTATTATATCATTTAGAACCTCTGCTTATCATTCCTCATTATCTGAATAAAAAGTAATCATTCCTCATTTTCAGAATAAAAACTGGAAATCTCAATCATCATCTCTACTCCAAATGACTTGATTGAATGACAGGCTCCCAGAAAAATTTCCTAATATTAGAAACCTAGCAAAGGAGACATCACATCTGTCAGCAGAACTGCAGATATAACTCTATCAATAATCCAGGGCACTTTTGTACTCCCCATCTGAGGCCATTATACAGCTTTGGATGACAACCGCTTCAACTTCATCATATGATCCATGGGGCCAGAAACTCATAACTGGCTTTCAACACCAACCCTTCCTATAAAAGGTAATAACCAGCCATCAGTGTAGGGGGGGATGAGAAGAGAGCAGCGAGGCACACAAAAGTTTGGGGGAAAGCAGCTTGACATAAAACCTGACAATAACAAGCCCGGAAGGATAGCTCCTTAAATGTTAAATGCTGGAAAGAAATGAGCATTTTTGAAAGCCTTGCTTCTGATGGTTTGAAAATTGTGTGCTTTTAGGAGCTATGACTATTCATTTTAAACTGCTCTAAACAATTTCCACCTATCTTCCCCACATTTGTGCACATACACGGTCTCCAGAAATGAAGAAAATAAACTTCCCTAAAAATATTCCACACAACATTATCAAAGAGTGTATTGCTAATTATATTTTCTTGCTGTTTGTGTTTCTTCTTGATGACCAGTTGTCATTTATATATACAAAAATGGTGAAAGTTGAATATAATATTTTAACAATGACTATTCACATAAAACCTATGGATGTGTTACGAATTTTATCCCTTATCATTATATTTCAGTACTGTAGGATCTCTTGATTCAATCTTCATGGACCAGTTAAGTCACTGGTATGGGGGAAGCGGTTTGTACCAATCACAAAAGCTGATTGTTGCAATTTCAGGAATTTTGTGAGCCAGTTAGTCAGATAGACAGGAACTGTTAAAAATCAATTATTTAAATTAATCATTAAGTTAGACTATAAAAAATGATAGCTGAAATCTTCACTTTTTAATATGTTCACATTTTGTTATTAAGCAGACTCTGGAAATGTACAATTGTGTATCCGTCAGGTGGAAGCATTCTACAATGATGTGCCCCTGTGCATCTTTTCACGACTGTATCTAGAGACCTCACATTGGCACATCCATAAATCAAAAATATCCAGACTGGAGTATTTATACCACGTGAATCTGCAAAGGCCACAAACCAGGCTCCCTCTGCTCTCCAAGAGCTAGTGGTTGAGAATTTATCAGCACGCCACTGGGTTAAGAAGTTTTAAATGACCAGTTCCAGGGGTTTGCATTTGCGAAGCAATGAACTTACTCCTAACACTAGATTTTCTTACTGAAACATACATTGATCATTTGACTTCCCCTTTTAGATGCCATTGGAGGCAAGAAATGGTTTTCATACATTCTCAACAGTGTTATTAAGTTTAACTTGGCCATCAATTTTATTTGCTCATTCTAGGGGTTCAAATGCCCTTAAACTAATGTATCATTAACTCCTTTGACACTTTAAAACTTTAAAAGCAAAAAATAAAAAAATCTGATAGTAAATATAGAAACAAACAAAAAAAGGAATTCAAGGTGAAAAGACTGAAAACAATATTTAAAAGCATTATCCCTTTAAGTTAAAAACAGTTGGCATAGATCATACCAACTTGGGTACAATTGTACACAATTGGCTTGTACACATAAACCCTGACACGTGTTTTACATGTTTGGAGGGCTGACTGCACAATAGTCACGTAAAGCCAGGAAACAAACGATGAGGGACTTAGTAAAAAACACGACTTCCTCCCTGAGAATCACTGACTGTTGTATAATAGACAAGTGAGGGAAAGCGTGCTTTTAGTGCAGCTTTACAGCCTGCCACCCGCGCTGGGAGAATCTCTTTTGCCTCCTGGGAGAGGTTAACGCTGGGAGCAGGCACTCCTAAGAGGCAATAGAGGACTTGGCCAGAGTCAGCCAGACAGGCAGCTGAGCACTGACAGTACTTTCAAAGGAACCTCTGGTAATGGTCGACAGAATCATGCAGAACCCACATGAAACAGAAATGGGAGCCTACTTTAATATCGAGTAAACCTTCAAGTTGTACGCCTACAGAATTTAATAAACTGAATGTAATTAAAAGCTAAAGGGCAGCTTTCTCAAGAGCTGAGAAATAATTTGAACTACTATTTATGGATTGATAGTATTGACTATAGCCTTGAGAAATTATCTGTTTCTGCCTCAATTTCTAAGAAGCTCTGTGGTATTCACTATGTTTTGAAATATCCAAGGAGAGAAACATCCATTTGATGAGTCTGTGACTTATTAATTGTCACAAATGATCTAATTACATAAATAATTTCCTTTGGCTAGAGTTGCATCCATGTATTTTATGTGAATAGTCATTGTTGAAATATCACGTAAGCCTTTCATCATTCTTACATTCAGAAATGACTATCGGTCATCAAGAACAAATGCAAATGGCAGGAAAAACAATACTCAGATTTTAAATATATTTTTGCAGAACTAAAAATATCAAAATCGTTCACCGCATTAGAGCACAAAAGTATTGAAGATAATACAAGGGCTAGAAGCACAATTTTCTGTTCGTGTAATTTACATACTACTTACATTTTAAATCTGCATACTATATACATGCATATATTCAAATGGAAGTTAAAGCATTGCATCTATAGTGTGTGCTACAAAGTTATTACATTCAAACTGAAAAATGACAGCAATTTAAAATGTGTTTTCTGCTGGGCCAAATGCTTTGTATAAGAAATTTTATGTGTAAAAAAAAATGGTCATAAAGTTAGGTGGTGACAATTATTGCTTGAATGCTCATTCATTTTTTTCTTCTCTTTAAATATGCCAGACTTCCATATTACTTGAGAAACAGACTTGCTCCATGGCTGATGATATGATTTATGTATAAATATACTGAATTTGAAAAGCATTTCCTTTTCCAGATGTAAAGTTCAGGAAATCAGAATCCTTTGTTAGCATTATATGAAGAAGATAAAGGAGCAGATAATTTTTTCTTAGTCCTCCTGGGAATTCATGATTTTGTTGGTCAGTTCTCTATTTACATAATAGATAAATACGTGGAAACCTAATGGCCCCAATTACTTAGGTGAAAGAGCTAGTATAAATAATGTAAAAGATACTCATTTATGTCATTCACTGTCCTGGGTGTGAAAATTTAATCTAAATAAAGAAATTTATGTAAATGTACCAAGTTTAGTTGGGTCCCCCTTTTTTTTCTTCTTTTTTTCTTTTGCCATACTTGGGGTTGAATCCCCATGCATGCTAAGCAAGTGTGGTACTACTGAGCTGCATCCTCAGTCTTTTTTTAAGTTTTAATTTTTTTATTTTAATATACGCTCTCACTAAATTGTGCAGGCTGCCGCTGGCCTAGAATTTGTGATCTTCCTTTCTCAGCATCCCAATTCACTGAGATTGTAGGCAGCACCATGGCACCTGATGTTATTCTTTTTATACCTAAAAAAAAATCTGCCCAGTGGCCCCAAGGGAAAGCTGACTAAGAAACCATGGCCATCCCTCACTGTCATTTACTTGCCAATATGTTCACTATAAAAATCAAATATTAATTTTTATGAACCTTGTAAGTGTCCAAACCGTAGCTATAGAAAAAAAAAAAGATACTTCGGTAGAAATAAAAATTTCTAATGACATCTTAAAATAGGTTCTATTGTAAAAATTTATGTTGACCTTATATTAAAAATAATCCTTTTGCATAGTTAAAATTTTCATGTGTTCAAGTCCCTCTTTCTCAGGAAAAGTACCCAGGGTTTAGAGAGACCATTAAAATGTAAAGGCTCTGTAAAGATAAAATAAATAATAATGCCAACAAACTTTTAAAAATGGCAAACACCTTGACTCCCATTCCAATTTATTTCCCTATAACACATTAGTTTATTTCACTACATTCAAAAAATGCAAAATAGTGTCTGTCCTGAAAATCACAGTTAAGAAGCAGCCTGGGTTAAATAGTAGTAATGACAATAATATCTCCAGCAAAATCATGCAGATCCCATACTTGGATTAGAGCAGCGATCAAGAAAGAACTCAAGCCGGGCACTGTGGCGTACACCTGTAATACCAGCGGCTTGGGAGGCGGAGGTGGGAGGATCGCAAGTTCAAGACCAGAGGCAGTCTGCGTAACTTAGCGAGACCCTGTCTCAAAAAGTAAAAACAAATGGACTGGGGGTGCAGCTCAGTGGTCTAGCACTTGCAAAGCAAAAGAAAAGAAAAGAAAAGAAAAGAACAGAACTCAAGAGTTCAATAAGAATATTCATTATTCATTTCACTCCTGTGGAGTGAAATAAAGTTCAGAAACTCCAGGGCAGTTGAGTAGATAAAGAACATTCACCTTCATTTCTATGTTCTGTTTCATCTGAAGTCACATTGTGAGCAAATACAGGGATATTCTCTCTACATGGGAATAGAATACAATTTAAATGATGGTATGTAATGAAGTTGAAAGGATTAATTTATAATCTACTGGCTTCAAATAACCTTGATATTCAAAGAATACTTTCTTGAGTGTGACCATCCATAGCGTCTGTAGATAAAACAGGGGGGCAACCATGGCGCACCACAGAGCAAGTGCCACCGAGGAGACACTGTTGATGCAACGGCACTGTGAAATAATCAGGTTTTGCTTGATTTTTTATGTTAAATCATTATTTCATTCTCTGTGATACTCTAAAGGCTTATATGTACTTCAATGTCCATAATTAGGATAAGTCAATACTGTGCTTGAAATTGTTATTGTTGTTGTTAGGTGCCGTCCAGTCTGACTCATAGTGACCCTCATAAGGTTTTCAATGGCTGACTGTTTCGGGATTGCCTTGGGAGTGGGTTGCCACTTCCTTCTCCCATTGTTGCAGTGCTCGAATCAAACCTGGGACCTCAGAGACTGCAGAGCAGCACTCTACCAACTGAGCTAAATCCCAGCTCCTGAAATTATCTACTAGCACTTAATATATCTGGATGCTCAAATACCTGCATAAAGTTGGATCCCTTTGTGGTACTACTAATAAAATAAAAATAATCATTCACAGGTGATCAACCTAAAAGTACTGAGAAACATATGGATAAACAGAGACTAATTTGTTCATTTGTGTTTTGGTGTGAGGAATGCTAAAAGTGATTTTACATTTATATTAATAAGCATCCATTGTTTAGCAAAGAAAAAATGCTTTTGTTAATTTAAAATATTTCTGTCCATTTAAAGTAACTATTGTGGATCTTTTGTTTATGCATAGCATTAAGCAATAATAAGCCAATTAATATTCACATTCACTGAATAGGCAAGACAGATTTAATAAAACTGTATTTTATTTTAATCTCTATATTTTTATCATTTTTAAAGATTAGAGTGCATGATTTGTTTGGACTTGTAAATATCTATGAAAAAAATAGTTTTGCAGAAAGGTTACTACTTGAATAGACATTGAAGTAATGTGTCGGTAGAGATGAGCAAGCACTCAGTCAATGGTAAGAGAACATTGACTGCATTAAGGTACATACTTTGATAAGTATTCAGTATTAAATAAATATTAATCCTAATAAAGCTGTTTTATCCTGTGACCTTCCTAAGGAAGCTCTCCTACTATTTAATGCTCTTTCTTGTAACAAATACACATAGAAATTCAATGAATAATTATATACTTATGTGCTTAGAGACAGTGAAAGAGCAATAGCAATGCACACATCTAGTTCTCAAAACACTATTTCCTACAAAAAGAATAAAAGAAGAGTCTTTGTAAAAATAATTAATTCCATTGTAGACACACACAAAAAATAAATAAATAACAGAATACGAATCTCTTGTATCTTCCAGAGAACAAAGAAATGCTCAAAGAATTATGACAACAGGTAAAATTGACACCTAAATATGGTCAACTGATACTTGATTAAATTTCTTAAAGTTTAATAATCTAAGGGAAAGTAAATCTAAAAATAACTTATGATAATCTATGAATAAAGCAAGAATCTGTGACTCTATATTGGCACAAAATAAGTAAAGAGATTGATATTTTGATAAGAAACAGAATATTACAAGAGGTTCAAATTACCTCCTCAGGAAATATATACTTAATTTCAAAGTGGGGGAGTGTAATTTTACAACAAAAGAGACTTGTGGATATCACCTGAAACAAATCATCAAGGTGCCCTCCATAAGGAATAGAACAAAAGGAAATCCCATAATGAGAAGAGCAGAGCATCTCTCCTGTGATCTTGCTATGAATGGTACCTGGCTGAATCTGATCATCAGAACACAAATATAAAATTGAAATGCAGAGACCTTCTAAAGAACAGCTGGCTTCCCATCTGCAAGAAGTCAAGGCCATGAAGGTCAGAAATGTCTGAAGAACGCTTCCAACCTGAAGAAGACTGAAAGGAAATGGCAAGTAATGCAGCGTCTGAGTCTGAAGTTTCTCCATTGCTATAAAAGACATTCTTGGCAAAATTGGACAGGCTTGAAGGAGATAAAAGGAACATACATTATAGTGAATCAGTACCAGTTTTCTAATTTTCATGGTTTCACTTGGGTTGGTTAAGAAATATCCCTGCTGTTGTTGTTGTTGAGGTGTCATTAAATCACCTATTCATAGTGATCCATGCACAACCGAACAAAACAACCCCACACAGTGCCAGAGAATGATCTTCTTTGTGTTTAATCCCATTGTTACAGACACTGTGTGAATCCATCTAGATGAGAGTCTTCCTTTTTTTCATTGACTGGTATTTCTCCCAAACATGATGTCCTTTCTCATGCATTGATTGCTCCTAAACACATGTCCAAAATATGTAAGATGCAGTCTAGACATCCTAGTTTCCAAGGAGCACTTTGGCTGCATTTCTTCTAGGATGGATCTGTTGGTTCTTTTGGCAATCCATTCAATATTCATGTCTAGCACCATAATGCAAAAGCATCAATTCCTCTCCTGTCTCCCTTATGCAATGTCCAGCTTTCACAACCACATGATGCAACTGAAAATACTATGGCATGAGTCAGGCGCACCTTCATCTTCAATGTGACATCTTCACTTTTCAACACTTTAAAGCAGTCTTTGGGCTGGGATGTAGCTCAGTTGGTAGAGCGCTGCACTGCAGTCTTGGGAGGTCATGAGTTCAAATGCCAGCACTGCAAAAATAGGAGAAGGGCCTGGCAATTCACTCCCAAGGCAATCCTGAAACAGTCAGACATTGAAAACCCTATGAGGGTTGCTATGAGTTAGATATGGACTCGACAGCACCTAACAACAACAACAAAAGCAGTCTTTTGCTACAGCTTTTCCCAATGCAATGTGTCTTTTCATTTCTTGACTGCTGCTTCCATAGGTGTTGATTGTAGAACCAAGTAAAGCAAAATCTTACACAACCTCAAACTTTTCTCCATCTATCATGAAGTTGCATACTGACCCAGTTGAAAAGAATTTTGTTTTCTTTCATTTTTTATTCAGTACTAGAGGGTTGAACTCAAGGCCTCACTCTTGCATGCTTTGCAAATTCTGCATCACTGAGCTGCATCCACAGACCACTTCTTTACTTTTTGTTCTGAGGCAGGGTCTCACTAAGGTACCCAGGCTCCCTCTGGTCTCGAACTTGTGATTCTCCCACCTCCACCTCTCAAGTCACTGGGATTATAGGTATGAGCCACAGTACCCGGTCTAGGATTTTTGTTTTCTTGATGTTAGTCATAATCCATACTAGAGTCTATGTTCTTTGATCTTCATTAGTAAATATTTCAAATCTTTTTCACTTTCAGCAAGCAAAGTTATGTCATCTGCGTAACACAGCTTATTAAAGAGTTTTACTCCAATCCTGATACCATGTTCTTCAAAAAGTCCAGCTTCTTGGATTATTTACTCAACATAGAGTTTGAAGAAGTACAGTGAAAGGATATAGGCCTGATGCACATTTTTCTTGAATTTAAACCAAGCAACGTTTCCTTGTTCTGCTTAAACAACTGTATCCTGGTCCATGTATAGATTCCTCATGATTATACTTAAGTGCTTTAATATTTTCATTCTTCACAATGTTATCTATAATTTTTTGTGACCCACAGTCAAATGCCTTTGCATAGTCAGTAAAACATAGATATACATCTTTCTGATATTCTCTATTTTTGGCTAATATCCATCTGACATAAGCAATGTTGTCCCTGGCTCCATGCCCTCTTCTGAATCTAGATTGCTTTTCCAGCAGTTCCCTGAAAATATACTGCTACAGTTGCTTTGAATGACCTTTAGCAACACTTTACTTGTGTGAGATATTAATAATATCATTCGATGGCTTCCACATTTGCTTGAATCCCCTTTTGGGGAATAGGCACAAATATTGATCTCTTCTAGTCAGTTAGCCAGATTTTCCAAATCTCTTGGCATAGACAAGTGAACACCTTCAGTGCTGCATCTTTCTGTTGAAATATATCATTTGGTATTCCATCAACTCCTGGAGCCTTGTGTTCAGCAAATCTGTTCTTGAGATGGTCTGTGAACTCAGGTGGGATATACAGAAGGTCATACCTGGGCTGTTGTATGCTTGTTCTAATTTTCTTCAGTTTTAGTTTGAACCAGCATCTGAGCAATTGATGTTCTGATCCACAGTCAGCACCTGGTCATTTTCTCACTTTTGATATTGAGCTTTTCCATAGTCTCTTTCCACAAAGGTAGTCCCTTTTGTTCCTGTATGCTCCATCTGGTGACTTCCATGTGTATGGTAACCATTTACATTAGTGAAAAAATGTATTCGCAATGAAAAGTTCCTTGGTCTGACAAAATTCTATCATGCAGTCTCAAGCATTGTTTGTCACCAAGGCCATATTTTCCAACTACTGAACATTCTTTGTTTATAACTTTTGGATTCCAGTCACCAGTAATTATTGGTACATCCTGATTGCAGCAGCGACATCCCCAATAGGGTAACATATACTACATGCGTCTTGTCGTATGTGAATGATGTGTCTTCTTCCCACCACATCCATGTGACTTCCGATATATTAAGAAGTCTATGGAACCCAGATTGTTACCTCTACCCAAAAGAATTCAAGGAACTCTTTTTAAAGAAAATAAAGTTCTAAAAACACATGATTAGAATATTATCAGCTGCATTTGCAGGCTCAATTATGATAATGAATCTCTACGTCCTTTCAAATGGAAAACTAAAAGATTACCAAACCCTTCAAAGTCCACTTATGGCTTTTATCTGTGACACTTTGTTAGATTTTCCAATAAGTGAAATCTTGTTTAAAAATTAAATTGTCTTTTTCTGTTAAATGTTAATGTTATAACAAACTTATATATGTTTTCACATATCTAAACCTAAGCTGCTATAAATAATCTGATTTAAGGATTAATGATCAAGACTCTGCTTGTATTGGCTCAGCTGAACTGGCTGCTAAATTTTAAACAACTTTCCAAGGGCGTTTTGTTAAAACTTAGACACTTTAAAATTGTCTATGAGCAAACAGTATCAAAAAAGGGCCCTTCTCACCCCCATCCATGGCATTTGTTAGACAATTACTGGCACATCTCTGAATAAATCTTTTCCAGGGGAAGTATACAAGAATAAGGGAAATTAAATTTTGCAGGATCCATATCCATAATGTGCTCAACAAAACACTAACCCAAGGCACAGCTGTGAAATGTGGATCTATAATTGTAACTCTTCCCTCCCATTACGTCAGACCAATCAGAGGTGAAACAAGTGTTTAGAGCATTAGTAAAAATTAATTTAACTTTAAAATACCAATACTACCTGTAAAATTCCCTAGACTCTTTCATTTAAATTTTCATTTAGCCTCCTATGAAATCCTCCAGCTAGCAACATCCAAAAGCAATATTGCAACACATTGTCATCCCCTTTCCTGCCCCTTGACTGGGTTGCCTGGGTGAATGTGGTGGTTATCCATACTGCCACCCAATTTCGCAAGCTCCTCTGAAGACTAGCATGCTTCATGCAGATTCATGCGCTCGGCTTCTTTTCTCTTTGCTTCCTTACAGAAACATTTGCTGTTTGCTTGGCCATGCACTCGAATGTCCAATTACAATGGGCTGCACAGTTAACCCTGCGGTGGTTCTCAAAGAGCATCTGCATCATGTGCAATTCAAATCCAGGGCCCTGTCTGTGCCAGACCTCCTGATTCAGAAACTCTGGCAATCACATCCAGCAGTCTGTCCTACAGAGCATTCCAGGAGAGTCTGATGTAAGTGAATTTTTAGTCCATGTGCCTTATTCTGTTCATTTTTTAGAGACATGTTGTTGTTGTTGTTAGGTGCCATCGAGTCGGTATCCGACTCATAGCGACCCTCTGTACAACAGGGAAAACACTATTGTCAGTGCTTCTCTGCTGTTCATAGTGTTTTCAATGGCAGATTGATTTTTGGGGGTGGGTTGCCAGGTCCTTCTCCCAAGCCTACAGCACCTGGTGTTCCCAGGCAGTCTCCCATCCAGGTACTAACCAGGCCTGACCCTGCTTAGCTTCCGAGATCTGACGGGATCGGATGCCACAGGGCTACAGCTGCAGGCTTTAGAGACATAGATTGCTTTTATTATGCATTACTTTATACCCACTTCTCTGCACGAGTTAGGAAAACAGTAGCTATGAAATTAAGAATAAAATGGATCAATGCATTACGTAATCCTTTAAAACTCTTCATTCTAAAAGGCTTTGTACCATGAAGGCTTCAAACTGACATTGTGTTAATGAGACAGCGCTCCCTGAAAGGGTGCCCACTCTGACAGGATGGCATGATGATAGAATGATTGCTTTGCTGAGTCCTCATTTCCTCTGAAAAGTTGTTAGGAAGACAAGTTAATGCTTATCAAAGTGCTCCAGGATGCTTGCACGAAAATGCCAAGTGTGGAAGGAAAGCGCGGTGATATTATTTTCATATTGATCCTATTGGAAAGATGAATAACCGTTATTGTTCATCCTCTTTTCAGAGTCTGGCAGCAGATATTTTTTTAAAGCAAAATAGAAAAGCAGCACAAGGAACTGAAATTAGGATCCAGACTGTCACAGTGAGGGGAAAAATCAAAAGGCTTATATGAAAGAAGAAATATCTAACGGTAGCTTTAATCTTAGAGGTCTCCAAAACAGCTTTCACGTGGAGTGCCAGCACGCCACAGGTGTAAGCCACACGGGCAGGTGAGCAAAGTAAAGAGCCTGCCAGGCTGTGATGAATTCTTGTCCATAATGCATTCATCCCAAGGTGCCTTTCTGCATCTGGCATGTGTCTTAGTGTGTGTAATTTTTTAGCTGGTACTCTTCAGGAAAGGAACATAAAAGACCTCACAGAACCAAAAAAGCCTGCAAGATAGTCAAGAAACCTAGTGAGGTTGCTTTAGCCACTGTGAGTTAGGGCTGATTCAGGAGACGACGGTATTGACCAAAGAAATAGAGAATTCCCCTTTTACTATCCCTACATGGACATCGTAGTCAATAGAATCTCTTGGACTAGACTTTTTTATAGAAAATTTAAAACTCTATGCAAAATGGAGAGTTTAATGCATTGTTATGCTACATTTTCATGGGAAGAAAAGGGCTTGTACCGACTTTATATCTAGTATAACTGGTGTGAAACATGGCATATGCTAGGTAGTTATGGCAAAAGAGAAGCTAAATTTATATTTATTCATTCTCTTCATTGTGAACACCAGATGAAATTTAAGTCAAAAGTGGACTTTTTATCATTTTTAAGTGGTTCGCAGGATCTATACCTATAATATGTTTACATAGATTTCAAAACATAAATATTTATGCCTATAACAATAAATTGAAGATAATAAATTACTTTTCAAAAGTCAAAAGTAATAATCTAATTTAACATATAGGAATATCTTATTTATCTTTAAAGCCAAGAAACAAGTTTTTTTTTTTTTGGGGGGGGTTAATAGTTTTATTCAAATAGAAATATCTTATTTATCTTTAAAGCCAAGAAACAATATTTTGGGAGGAAAACTTAATAGTTCTAGAAGGGAGTGTTTTGGATTTTAAAATGTATAAGAGTAAAAATATTTACCAAACTGTGTCAGCTTTCTATCATTGTCATAACAAATCGACACAACTTATTGCCTTAATGTAACATGAATTAGTTACCTTACGCTCGATACTTCAGATGCCACACTGAGTCTCATTGGGCTCAATCCAGTGTGGGCAGGCTTGCTTCCCTTTCAGGGGACTCCACGGAGAGCCCCTTTCCTTCCCTTTTCCAGCTCCCTGGGACCATTCACATACTCCTTGGCTCATGACGCTGCCTCCATCTTTGGACTAATGATTCTGATTTTTTTTTTTTAACTGATGTTAACATAGTGCTGCACATTTTAATACAGCATGAAAATATTCTCAGTTTTCTCCCCAGATTTAATCTCTCTCTTCAACCATGGTTCTGCATTTAATAACCACGCACTGAGTGCCCGCTGTTTCTGAGGCACTGTGTTAAGCAGTCGGTAGTTCCCTCTTTGCTATAGGGGTAGATCATACGCACTCATCAGGTCCCGATAGGGTCTGGCATAAGGGGACCCTTCACAGTTGATTCCAACTTGCGTGTTCAACTCTATCTTTTCTACTTTCATCAAAGCAATGCAACCTCCCTTCTGCCTCCACTGCTCCCTTCTTTATTTCTACTCCCTCTTCATTGCCATTGTGTTATCTGCATCTAGAAATGTAGATTTATGTAGAAACACTAATATTAAATTCCACATTCCTCAAGAGTAATTTTTGTTCAACACTGCTCAAAGTTATATTTTCAAGTCTGTGAAAAGAACTCTATAAAATAAGAATACTAAATACTCACCAATCTCATGAGTTTTTCTATAGCTGGTATAAACTATTATTTTAAATATTTTGTTTTTATATAGTTTTAATACTATTTGATATTTATTACTATTATGCTTTACATTCTTGTAGACAGGACAGGACTAACGTCGTCTCTATCTCTGGCTCCATTATTACCTCAATATAGTGACTTTTCCAGTGAATTTGTTCCTGTAATTTAATGACTAACCCAGGATCATAGGAGGCACCTCTTCTCATTTATTTCAGAAAAGATTCATCCAAATGAGGTTGTTGGCATCATAACTTCATTTGAAAACTTATTTTCTCAAAATTGGACTTCTTTTCTCATTTCTTAATTCAGAATTTCATTAATGTTCTTTTTG
Organism: Pedetes capensis; assembly: GCA_007922755.1. Lineage (NCBI taxonomy): Eukaryota > Metazoa > Chordata > Mammalia > Rodentia > Pedetidae > Pedetes > Pedetes capensis. The sequence goes on from VMDO01008533.1 coordinate 82,819, forward strand.
AAAAAAATATAATGATGTATTGTTTTTTAAGACATTATCTGTACAAGGGAAAATAGCATTATGAATAAGTCCGTAGATGGCACCACAATAATGAAATAAAGTTCCACCAATGGGCCAATTGTTTGCATAATATTGTTGCTGTTGTTGTTGTTGTTAGGTGCGGTCGAGTCAAGTCCGACTCATAGTGACCCTATGTACAGCAGATCGAAACACTGGCCGATTCTGTGCCAGGCAAACAATCTTATTTATGTTTAAGCCCATTGTTGTAGACACTGTGTCAATCCATCTGGTGGAGGGTTTTCCTCTTTTGCGTTGACCTGCCACTCTCCCAAACATGATGCCCTTCTCCAGGGATTGTTCTGTCCTGACTACATGTCCGAAATATGTAAGACGCAGTTTGGCCATTTTTGCTTCCAAGGAGCACTCTGGTTGCACTTCTTCTAGGACAGATCTGTTGGTTCTTTTGGCAGTCCATGGTATATTCAATAGACGTCTCCAGCACCACAATTCAAAAGCATCAATTCTTTTTCTGTCTCTCTTGTTCAATGTCCATCTTTCACAACCATATGATGCCA
>VMDO01008534.1:0-83196 GCA_007922755.1 Pedetes capensis
TCCCAAGCCGCTGGGATCACAGGTGTGCTCCACTCTACCCAGTTCATTTTAAAATAAAATTAAAAATTTGATTTAACCATATGTAAAATATAATGTCTTACTAAACAATGTGGTAATAAAAAACATGCCTATCACTTTTACAAGTTTAGGTTTGGTTTTGGGGGTTTGTTTTTCCAGTGCTAGGGGTTGACCCCAAGGCCTTGCACATGCTCGGCAAGTGCTCTGCCACTGAGCTATAGCGCTAGTCCTCCCATTAATTTGTTGATTCATTATTTTGATAACTGTTCTTGAATATAATTTGCTTCCTTTGTGTCCTATATATTTTACCTTGTGCTTGTATACAAATTCTTTTTTTTCTTTTTTTTTTTTTCTTTTTTTTTTTTTTTTTTTTTTTTTTTTTTTTTTGAGACAGGGTCTCGCTAAATTACACAGACTGCCTCTGGTCTCGAACTTGCGATCCTCCTGCCTCCACCTCCTGAGCCGCTGGGATTACAGGCATGCAGCACCACGCCCAGCTAGTATACACATTCTGAGAAAGGGGCCTTAGGCTTCACCATACTGCCAGAAGCTTAGGGCACAGAAGGGATTAAAATCTGTTGTCTTTCTCCATTTCCCAGCCCATTTTGTTTATTTATTTATTTATTTATTTATTTATTTATTAGGTTTTTGGGATTTTTTTTTTCAATACTTGGGAGTTGAACCCAGGGCCTCACACACATTTTGCAGGTGCTGCATTGCTGGGCTGCACTTCCAGCCTGTTTTTTATTTTTTATTTTGAGTCAGAGTCTCACTAAGTTACACAGGCTGCCTCTGGCCTTGAACATGAGCTCCTGCTGCCTCAGCCTCCTGAATCACTGGGGTTATAGATGTGCACCATAGCATCTGCCTATTAGTTTACCTCTACTTTCTCTTTTTCATATCATTTCTTGGCTCTTAACATGCTATATACTCCACATTTCAAAATTACCTGTTCATCTCCACTAGAAAATAAAATCCCTGAAGACAGGAACTCTTATCTGTTTTGTTCACTGCTGCCCTGCCCAGGACATAGAAAAGTGCCTTGTACATTTCAGCACTTAGTAAGTGCTTGTTGGTTGAAAGAATGGATAACTGGAGGAGGGACCATGTGTCTGCTGACTAACTCCCTGAGTGAGGAAGAGCTCAAGATTGACCAAGCACTGGTGAATTTCATAATTCTAAATATTCTTTAAGATCTCAGTTCCCAGGCAGGCATGTTGGTGCCCTCTTGTAATCCCAGCAACATAGGAGGCTGAGGCAGGAAGATCTCAAGTTTGGGCCAGAGGTAGTCTATGTACTTAGTAAAACCCCATCTCAAAATGAAAAGTAAAAATGGGCTGGGAGTGCAGCTCAGTGGCACAGTACTTACAAAGTATGTAAGAGCCTGGGTTCAATCTCTCAGTACTGGAAAAAAAAAATTCAGCTCCCTCATCTATAAAGGAGAAAATTATATAATACCCACTTAAAGCAACGTGAGAATTTAATAAGTCACTTGAAGAGCTCACCTCATCACAGCACCTGATATTTAGAAGCCACTCAACACACTATAGCAACTATTATGTAGAACCATATAAGGTATACAGTGTTTGCAATAAGTCTATAGATTTAGACATAAAGTCCTGAATTTAAAATTAAGAAGAAAAAAATGAAGCCAACGTTGTTGTTGTTAGGTTCCATCGAGTCAGTATCCAACTCATAGCGACCCTCATAGGGTTTTCAATGGCTGACTGTTTCGGGATTGCCTTGGGAATGGATTGCCAGGCCCTTCTCCCAGAAGCCAACATTGGAGAAGTCAAATCAGGAGGATGACAAGAAATTAGGCTCCCAGTGACATTGTTGAGCAGGTTGATCAAGCCTCATCTGGTGCCAGACCTAACTCAAACCTTTTCAGTCACACAAGCCAAGAAATATTCTCTATTTTTGAAAGTCAATTTAAATTGGACTTGGTGTTGCCTGCACCTGACAGCATCCTAAATGATGCACAAGACCATGAGCAGAAACACATTTTTAATTGAGCCATATGACAAACACCTATGCTATTCCTAGACACTGGACTTACTCAAAGGTCAGTAGAACTTCTAGAACTCACCCCACCCAGTAGGAAAGTCAGAAGAGGACACAGATCCCACAATACATTGCATGATGGTTATTGTGGGTCTGCAACCTCCTTTCCTGATGCAATCCAGGGCCCCTGGTGACCAGCCAGATTGGCCAGTCAGATTCACTCACACAAGGTTTAGAAAACAGAAGAACAGTGGAGGCCCTCTTCCTATTTTGCCATTTCTGTAGCAATACCATTGCAGAGACACAGAGACATTTGGTTTTTCTGTGACACAGTAAAGATGTGGCTTGCAGCCGGGTGCAGTGGCGCACGCCTGTAATCCCAGTAACTCGGGAGGCAGAGGCAGAAGTTTGAGACCAGTCTGTGCAACTTAGCAAGACCCTGTCTCAAAAAGTAAGAAAATGGGCTGAGGGTGCAGCCAAGTGGTCCAGCACCTGCAGAGCATGCATGCGTGAGGCCCTGGGTTCAACCCCCAGTACCACGAAAAAAAAAAAAAAAGATGTGGCTTGCTAGCCTAGTGGAGATCAAGAACAGGACATGGGCACCCATTCATTCTAGTACCCAAATTTGTATATAAGACTTTCCAATAACCAGAACAGAGACCCCAGAAGGAGGCAATCACCCAATTTGTGACCATTCCTCTGGGAGAGGGAAAAACTCTTTTTAACAAATACTACTGGATCAATTGGATTTTCATAAGGAAAAATATGTTTTTTTTAAACAATATGCTTTATTTATTTATTTATTTATTTATTTATTTATGGTGGTAGGGATTGACATGCAAGTTAAGATCACAGGAGGCGTCTCTGCTCCTCCTTCGGGCCTGAGCTCCAGGAGTCCTTCCTCAGAGAAGCCACCTTCCCTTCCAGGCAGAAGCTCCTCCTACCAGGTGCCTTTCCATTGGAACCATTGGCCCATTTACAACTTCACCTGTTTGTGTGCCTACAGGGCCCCTGTCCATCTCCTCTACTAGCCTCTTAGCCCCATGACGCAGGTGTGATATCCATTGCCAGTCACTGTGCCCTCAATGCCTGAGCAAGGCCTGTCACAGTACAGGCATGCCAGACATGGTGGATGGGTGGGTGGGTGAAAGACCAAGGGAGGTATTGCCGTTGCCGTTTGACAGGTGCGGCAACTGCATCTCCCATTTGTGACCTCCCCTGAGTGAGGCTCACAGGACTATTTCTTTGTTCTTTCAGTGAACACTGGTATTTATCAAGGGCATCGTATGTGCCAGGACTTGTACCGAGCCCTGGGGACACAACAAGTGAATGCGCCACATCCCCACACAGTCTCCATCCATGTCCAAGGCAGATGGAGGCTCCAGCTGGGAGACAGACACTGTCAGATGAGGTCAGTCTGGCCACTAGAGAGGAATCCTCTGAGGAGGGAAATCCACTCACCTGGCACAGCCTCCCTGAGTGTCTACTGCATGCAGGCTTGAGGTGAGGCAGGGGATACCATAGGGGATATGACACATGGTCTTGGGCCTCAGGGATCTTTCAGAACAGCATGACCAAGCTGGGTGTGGTGGCATATGCCATGTAATTTCAGAACTTGGGAGGCTGAGGCAGGAGGATGGAGAATTCAAGGCCAGCTTGGGCTACATGGTGAGTTTGAGGCCAGGATGTACAAGGGTCTCTAACTGTCTGATCTGAAGTCACACTTAGAACCCCAGCACTAATTCAGAGCCCCCTGCAGCTAGGGAAGGCAAAGGAGAGGGTAAATGGTTGGTGAGTGGCAGCCACCACCTGCATCACTGGCCATGTCCCCATGTGCCTTGTGAGCCCTGGTACACCTGTGTGCACATGCCTATGTGCACATGGTGTGCACATGTGTTCATGCGCATGGTGGGGGGTGGGCATGCGTGTGTGTGATGCAGGTAGCTGGAGGCATAACAGGCCATTGAAACCAGAGAGAAGAGGGGCTCACTGAGAGGCCCCTCACAGACCCTTCCTCTGTTCACACCTGGTCAAACCTCTAAGAGCCACTCCACAGAGGGGAAGTAGACTTGAACTGTCACCTGGACTGAAGCCACACCTTGATTTACTAGGAAGAAAAGCCAGGTTAGAGGGGTAGAGCCCTTGCCCAAGTTAATACCGGAAGTCAGTGGCACTGGCCTAAACCCCAGTCAGGCCTTCGGGGATAGGGTTCCTGTTCTCCATTTGAGGTATGACAAGGGTCCCAGGGGGATTCACCTGGGGAAACTTCTACCCTAGCCACCCAACTCTGACGATGGCTGGCAGCTCTGAGCCTCCACTGCCCTTGCTGCTCAGCAGAACCTGCATCCTGGTCCTCCAGGGACTCCGGAACAGCAAACATTCACAGATGTCTGCGCTCCGCCAGGCCCTGGGGGTGGGAGGCAGAAGGACACACAGGTCACGGTTCCCCACCTCGAGCAAGACCTAGTTTTGTAGGGACTCAGGTGAACCCTCAAGATACAATGAGGAGATGAGCAAGGAGGGCGGGACCCCTGAAAAGGACGCCTGGTTGTTATCAGTGAGGAAACTGAGGCCCACAGAGGATCCTGACCCAGCCAAGGCCAAATATATTGAGCCAAATATGTTTGAATCAAAACCCACCATGCTCTCAGAATATAGGAGGCAGCACAGCAGAGTGTGTAGACTTAGGTGTCGCCCAGATCCATGTCCAAATCCTAGCCTCCACCTACTGCTAACCCTGCCCCTTCGGTGGGACCTCTTCTTGCCTTCCTTTCTCATACATAAAATAGAGCTGTGAAGTCCTTTCTCGTGGAGCAGGTGGGAGGGCTGGGTGAGAGAATGCAGGGAAAAGGTGGAGTCGGCACCTGGCACACAGCAAGTCCTCCATAAAGGTGAAGTCTGTCTACCTTGTGTCCCCAACCTGCCAGCCTCACACTGCTCGGGCTGTAAGTGAAAGGAGAGGCAAGGTGGCACCTCTGAGATCTTCAAAGGGGTGGATATCACATTATTTTTCCAGGTGGGCCTTGTGTGTAAGAAAGAACATAAACTTGTTAAGCTGGGCATCATGGCACACAATTGTAGTCCCAGCACTTTGGAGGCTGAGACAAGAGGATAAAGGAAAGTTTGAGGCCAGCCTGGGCTACACAGTGAAACCTTGTCTCAAAAAAAAAAAAAAAAAAAAAAGTAAGCTTGCCAAGAAGAGGCGTGGTAGGTAAGCCATGTGCCTGGAGGTCTTGGGCTAGCCAGGGTAATTTAGAGTGGGAAGACCAACCATGTGGTTTAGAGTGGAGACTTTGGGACAAGTGGTATAAGTTGACCTGGAGACTGAGATGAACTGAGATATCACGGAGGCCCAATAAAAACTCTGAACACCACGGCCGTCGGGGGAGCTTCTGTGGTTGACAATACTCCATATGTGGTCACACAGAGATAGTGGGGAAGTACCCAACCTGACCTCACAGGCAGGGGCAGGGAAGTTCCCTTTGGCAGCTCCTCGGATCCTGTTCTGTGCCTGTCTTCCTTTGGCTGATTTTAACTCTTCATTCTTTCCCCGTAATAAACTCTCACTGCGAGTACAATGGGTTTTGATGAGTTCCACAGACTCTTCTAGTAAATTGAGATCCAACGTTGAACAAATGAGCAAGTGGGCTGTTAGGACGGCTCATGGTCAGAGTTGAAGATGATTTTTCCCAAACCCTTCACTGAGGGCCTCCTGTGCTCCTTGATTTCTTCTGCACCCTGGGGAGTGGGGCCTCCTGTCCACCCTTTACAGACAAGGAAGCCACCGGGGCAGAGGTGGGTAGAGGAGCTAGGAAGGGAGCCAAGGCCTGCTCCACTCCGAGGTCAGGGTCTGACGCTGCAGCTGCTACCCTTTCCAGCCCTACCAAGCCAGGACATCACCAGCCTAGGACATCTCGGGGACTCAATAGAGAAAGGTGAGGCACATCAGGCCTGTAGCCCTGGAGGCTTTTCAGAGTAGAGCAGGCATCCTTGAGCGCCCCCTCCCCAGTGTCCCCAGGACAGCATCTGCATCACTCCCAACTCCCTGCTCACTGCCTTACATGGCCCTGCCTCAGGACTTGCAAGCAAATGTCTCACTGGCCAGGCAGGGCACTTCAACAGTGAAGCCGCAGGCAGGAGAGGCGCAGTGGCGATGGGCTGGAGAATATGCTTCCTATGGACAGCACTGCCTTTGGTGAGTGTCTGCTCGGTGTTTGTTCGTTTATTCGTTTGTTTGTTTTGCGGTACTAGAGGTTGAACCCAGGGGCTCCCATTTGCATGCTTTACAAGTGCCGTACCACTGAGCTGCATCCCCAGCCCATTTTTTTTTTACCTTTGAGACAGGGTCTCACTAAATTACCCAGACTGCCTTTGGTCTCGAACTTCAGATCCTTCTGCCTCCACCTCCAGAGTCGCTGGGATTACAGGTGTGCGCCACCACGCCCAGCTTAAGGTTCTTCTTGTTTTAAACACAGCAAGGGCCAAACCAGTCTCACCTTCAGGTCTAGGGTCTGTGACTCTCAACATGGCAGCCCGGCCCCTCTCCCCTGTGTTGTCACCTCTGTCACCATGGTGCTGCCAGGCCACTGTCCCCACATTCTCCACTGCAGTCAGTTCTCTCTCACCTATTCTACCAGCACAGCTTCAAAGTCGTTCCTTGGAACTCTTCTCTGACCCTGTGCATCTCAGTAACAGAACTCAGACCTCCTGACCCAGCCCAGGGTTCTCCCAACTCCTATTCCCACCAAGACTTTCCTGGCTGCTCCAGAATCTGCTTATGCTCATTCAGACGGTCATTCAGTCAACCAACTTGACTCTTTCTGAGGGCTTCTCTTTATCAGTCTCTAGTCTAGACAGCAGAGAAGCCATACATCACAGGGAAGGTTCTCACTCTGATTAGCCTTAGGGGGAGTCAGATCATGAACTGGTGGTCACACCAACGGCTAGAGTTATACCCAGGCATAAAGGTTATGCGACCAACAGAGTGCCCTAGGAGAAAGGGGAAGATAACTTACACTGGGGGGTAAGGTCCCTGTCCTCCTCTCCCTGTGCACCAGGTTTGCCATAGAGATTAAAGCTACTTGCTCCAGGCTGAGCACACATGAAACATTCAATAAACATTGCCTTTTTTTTTTTTTTTGGCAGTACTGAGGGGCTGAAACCAAGACCTCGCACATACTTTGCAAGCGCTCTACCACTGAACTGCGTCTCCAGTCCCTTTTTTATTCTTTGTGTTAAGACAGGATCTCACTAAATTACAAAGGCTGCCTCTGGCCTCAAACCTGTGATCCTCCTGCCTCCACCTCCTGAGTCACTGCGATTACAGGTGTGAGTCACTGTGCCCAGCAGACATTGACTTCTGTTTCCAGTTTTCTCCCCTCCTCCTACCACTTGTCTGTCATAGCCAGCTCCAGAGGGGCATAGGGCAGGAGTCCCCAGAGGTGGAGAGAAGGCTCCGATGACCTGTTCTGTCAACCTAGCATCAGGCTTTGGTCCCCAAGGACTGACAGCCAGAGTGAGGAAGGAGCCACGCTTTCTTTGGCCCCCACTCTGCCCAGCGTGCACTCTCACAGACCCTGGTGACATCCCACGGGGCGAGTGCTACTTCAATCCCATTCTGCAGGGGAGGACGCTGAGATGCAGAGCACCCACAGCCTCTAGGGGCGAAGCTGCAGAGAGAACCAAGTGGGGCTGGACACTAGAGCCTGGGGTGTCCTTCCTGGGAGTCCCCCCAGTGAACTGCCAGAAGCAGCCCGGTGGCTGGGGGCAGAAGAACAAAACAATAGCTGGGCCTGGCGGTGCACACCTGTAACCTCTCCCGTGATGCCAGAGATCAGGAGGTTAAGGCAGGAGGATCAGGAGTTCAAGGCCAGCCTGGTCTCAAAAACCAAAGCAACAAGGATCCTATAAACCTTGGCTCTCACAGCCATAGCCTTTACCTACAACTGTACACCTGCTCCTATCTGACCAGGTCAATCTTTTGATTTAAAACATTCATATTTTATAATCAAAGTACATTATATACATGTATGAAAATGTCATAATGAAACACATTATTCTGTGTAATTCAAATACACTAATAAAAATTATTTAAAAATAAAAACATTCAAAAATTTAAAAAGAAAGAATCCTATGCCGTTGCTTGAAAAAATGAAGTAGACCAATGTTTTCCACACCACCACACACACACAAGGTCTGTAAAATTAGCATAAAGTGGGCACGAAGCTGGACTCACAGGTTGGCAGGAAATGGAGTGTCTGTTCATTCACTATAGACCAACTTGCTTTCTAGGCAAAGCCTGTCCCCCTAGGCTGGCAGGAAATTCCTCCCTACTGTGCTTCACCCCCTAACCCCTGGATGCACAAGGCCCCCTCTGGACAGTGATAAAGTCCGGGGTCACACGTGGACACAGGTAGCAGGCGGAGCAGGAAGAATCAATATCGTTGGACACAAAGCTCCCTGGAGACCACAAAAGACCCACTGCAGCAGCAGCAGCAGCAGCAGGGCAGCGGGGGCCTGGGCCATCGGAAGGAGAAGGTGGGCGCCTCGGCAGGCAGGGCATCGCTCCCAGTCCTCTGAGGCTGCACAGGGTCCCCAGCTCAGCAGGGGTTGGGCCCCCATCCTTACTCAGAGAACCTGCCACCCTCTGCTGCATCTGTGGCTCTCTCGTCTCCTCTCCCTCCAGGAGGCTGTGCTGCCCCCCAACTGACCAGCAGCTCCTCTGTCACCCCCCCATGGAGTTCCAGTGACCTCTCTCCCGCTTTCCACTCCTCCTCCAACTTCCTCCATGGCAATAAGGCCCAGAACCTCCTTCAAAAACCAATCTCATCATGATTCCTGTCCCGGTTAGTAATGATATATGCACATTATGAGGACATATATAATAAACAAATAAATACGAGTATGCACATGCTACACTATTGCTACTCAAGAGTCCTGAGCGATGGAGACTAGTTCCTCCTCTTTACTGGTTTTATTACCAAAAATTCATGGCCATCTTACTAATTATATCAGTTAGAAATACATTCAGCTGTAAGGAACTTAATACCCAACTAACAGGGGCCCTAAATATATTGGGGTTTGTTTTCCACACCTAACAGATGTCTGGATCCAGACACAGCAGAACGGGTGCAGCAGCCTCAATGTGCATCAAGGACCCATATTCTTTCCATTTTTCTGAACCACACTTTTACCATCTTGACTTCTTAGCCACAGGTTTGTTGCCTCATTGTCCCAAGAGGGCTGCTGCAGCTGCAGACATCATTTTATGTTAAAATGGGAAAAGCGGAAAGCAGCAGAGCCTTGTAACAGGAAAGGAGATGCTTTCCTGGAAATATTGGTTGGCATTTCCACTTAGATCCAATTAGCCCAAATGTTGTCAGGTGCCTCCTTCTAACTCTCATGGAAGCTGCAAAGTGACCAATGGTTTCTCCAGTCTTGTGGTGGAGGCAGGAAATAGAGATGGGAGTTGGGAATGTCTGTTTGCTAACTACAGTGTCTGTACATGAATGCAGCTCTTTATAGTTTATGAAACAGTTGCCATTGCCATTTCATGGAAACCACAGCAGAGGCCCAGAGAGAGTGACTGACTTGCCTAAAGTCACACAGTAAGACAGTGATGCAGACAGAACTAGCTGAGCTTAGGACTTTTCTCCATACACACACTGCCTCTGTATCCCACGTGTTCTACGGGTTTCACATTCACTCTGTCCAGATCCCTGCAGTATCTGCACACAAAGATGCTCCAGGATAGGCGGGGCTGAGGCTGCCCCACAACACTGCAAAGACAGCAGCTCAGGGCTGGGGACAGTGCAGCAGCGTCCAGAGACCGTGCACGGGGCCTCAATGCCAAAGGCAGCTCCTTCCCCATTACACGTCTAACAGGGAAGCCCAGCCTGTGGGGGCCTGGCAAACAAGAGCTGGGGTCCTATAGGCCTCTCCCACAGGTGGAGAAAGGAGAGGAGGTGACTAAGGAGAGGTGACTGTGCAAAGAGAAGTGGTGAGAGACAGGAAGAGAACGTGGAGGAAGTACGGGGGAGGGAGAAGGGAGGGGGTGGGTGGCAGGCATGGGGCTGGGCAACACGAGACAAGGGACCCCCAGCAGACAATCCAATGGGCTTCCTGGCCTCACCTTTCCCAGGCCTCGCTGGAGGGAAGAGCCAGGTCGTGAAGATCAGGCAGCTTCTGGGTGGGGGTGGCCCCACCCTGGGCTCTTCCGCCCATCCTCTGCCTCCTGCCTGCCAGACCCACCCAGGCCCAGCCCTGGCACGGAACGCACACTCAGTGCACTGCTGAGTAATTGGAAAGCCACAGAGCAATAAGCCTATCAGTGTTCTGGAAATGCGTACAAAGGTCATCAGGAGCCTGCTGGGATTTTCAGAGAAACCAGGAAAGGAGTGGAGTGTGCCCTTCGGGAAGGGCGCTCAGGCTGCCCCAGAGAGAGCGGCAGGAACAGGAGAGGGGAGCAACAGGAACAAGAGTGTCTATAAGACCCATGTCCATCCCACGGTGAGCCTTGCTCAGCCCCGCGCCAGCCTGGCCTGTAGCTGCCCCCTGCCCTACTTCATCCAGGAAATCTAAGATGACAATCTGACCATGTCACCATGTCACTCAGCTCTGCACCATCCAGGGGCTCCCATGACCACCTCACACCTTCAGTGCTTCTCCCTGGCTCAGCTCCTCCCCCTTCTACCTGCAGGATAAAGCAGGCCACCTTCCCCCTCTCCTCCCGACCCCCGACTCTCTGCTCCCTGGCCCACTGGCACTTCTCACTGGCTTTTGTGCTCACACGCTGACTGTGCCCTATCATGTGCCAGGTACGCAGTCACTCCTGGCCTGGCTCTTCCTGCTCAGCCTCCAGGATGTCTGTCCTGTCACCTGCCTTGTCCATTGCCGCACACCCCACAAATCTGGAGTGCCTTGGAGGTGGCTGTGTCCTGGGCCAGCCCATCCCCAGCACCAGGCAGCAGAGGCCGTGGCAATACCTGTTTGCGCTACCCACCAGTGGCAAGAAAGAGGGGCCTGCAGCTGACCCCAGGGACAGGGCAATTAGAGGCCATGCATGGTCCATGGCCCTCACACCCAGGTGCCCTCACAGACAGGAGCTGACATCATTTACTGAACATCTGCTGGCCGGCCAGGCTGCTTCCAGGACCTTTACAACAGCCCGGAGCTGGCGGTGTGTTTCCTCTTCAATGAATAAGGAAGGACCACCCGGAGCCCACAAGACCCCCACAGCTTCCCCGAGTGGAAGAAACGACTGGCTTGGTGCTCCAGAGCCCTTGGTCTTCCCCAAGGTGCCCTGAGGCGAGGCTGCATCTTCTCCCACAGGGCCCAAGGCAGCCACTGATAACCACAGCAGCAAGAGGGGGAAGGTGAGGTCCTAACGTGGAAGTGGGTCAGAGGTGGGTGGGGCTCAGGGTGGCACTGGGGACAGAGCCCCTTGAGAGCAGCCCTGTTGGCCTCCCTCATGGCCCCTGCACTCCACCCCTCTCTGGCACTGCCACCCAGGTGACAAGCCTCCCAGTGGCTTCCTTTACCAAAGCCCTAGTCTGCCCCTCCTTCCCTGCTGGCCCCGCCCCCAGGCTCTCCTGAACCCAGAGGACAGAGCCAGGCCCCTGTCTGTCAGGCTCAACATTCCATTCCCTCCCCCCTCACTGCCTGCAGAGGCACAGGGGCTGCACACTGAGGGCGAGGGGCTCAGGGCGAGGGAAGGCACAGGCGCGGGCTTGTTTATTGGGCAAAGTCTTAGAGTCTCAGTAAGGCACGTGGTTCAGAAAGGGGACAGGTCAGGAGTATCCAGCTTCAGTGCCAGGTACCCCAGGGGGGTAAGTGCTTGCTGCCCTCTGAGTGGCTCTGAGCAGCTGTCTCCTTCAGCTGCCTCTTCTGGGGAGCCTGAGAACAAGGGGTCCTTCTATCCCATGAGCGGGAGTGGGGGTAATCAGGGCAGGGAAGGAAGAGGCAACTCCAAGGTCTGGGGCTGGCAGGAGGGTGGGGCTTGGGCGTGAGCCTGATGCTCCTCCAACCCTGAAGGCACTGAGAAGGGAGGGGCCTGGCTCCAGCACAGGCCTCCAGGGGCCTGGGTGGGCTCCGCCTGGCTGACTGGGTATGGGGACAGGGCGGATCAGCTGTCAATGAGCCCCGACACACCAGGTGGGCAGTCTGCAGGGCAGCATCAGCTGAAGTCGCGGTTAGGTAGGAGCAGGGGGGCCACCAGGGTCCAGAGGTAAAGGAACAGGCCGGCCCAGCTGGCGCAGATCTTCACCCACACAGCCGTCCACGTGCTGATCATCTTCCTGGTTTCGCTGGGGCTGGAAGACACCATCTTCATCTTCCTCGCGAGCCTGGCCCCAGCCTGTTGACCTCAGTCCTGTTCCCTGACCTTATGACCCAGCTGTGACCCCTGACTTCAATGCTTGCTCTTACCTTGTAACCCTACTCCCTGTCTCTGATAGTGTAGACACTTGGCCCTGTGACCCTGGACAAAGCTCTTGGCCCTGTACCACAGGCCTGACTCTGACCTCAGTTCTAATCTTGACTTCAGGCCTAGACCTTGAAATTGACCCGACTTGGGGTCTGTAACCTTCTGATCCTCCTTCTTTGACCCTACTCCTACTCCTAGTCCCTGACCTCCCTGGAGCTCCTGACCTTCATCTTACCCTCTAACCTTGACGTCGACCCTTGATCCTGCAGCCCAGCCTCATCCCCTTACCTGATTATTCTGCTCTTAGCAACATGAACCTGTTACTTCAATACTTCATGGCCTCTCAACCCCAATCTTAACCAAATGACCTGGTCCCAGAGGGGATGCATGTGCTAAACTATTGCTACCCTTATAGTCCTGTGTTAGGGAGGCAAGCTGTGGCTCCATGTGGCCCCAACCCCAACCCTAGACTTCATGACTCCTATTCTTGATCATGTGACGTTGATTCTGACCTCCATACCCTAGTCCTAACCCTCCAACCATGAATCTCAAATCTGACCTGGTGACCCAGCCCTGATTTGCAAACCCAGTCCCCTTGCACAGGTCCAGCCCCACCTCCTTCCAGTCCCTCAGCGAGGGTGCCAGGAGCTCAGCAGACAAAGGCACGGCAGGGAAACTGAGGCAGTGCAGGTCAGGCTCTGTTGGGGTCCAAGACAGACCCCCAGGCCAGGGAGGGGCTGGAGGTGGAGCCCCGCAGCCTGTGCACCCTGGGAGCCCCAGGTGATCCCTGCCTGTGGACCCCGAGTACCTGTACCAGTTGGTGAGCGTCATCATGACATGCAGGGAGGCCAGCACCAGGCAGAAGTGGAAGAAGGAGTAGCTGTAGGTGACGCCGTCCTGCTCATTGTCAAAGACTGGGCCCTCGCTGGAGGCCACCTGCTGCTGCTGGGAGGCGTCCAGTGTGGCCGGGCCCTCCTCCGTCTGCATCAGGCTGTTTACCTGCCGGTGGTCTGAGGAGCGCACGCTGTGGAGAGGAGGGTGGTGAAGGCCCCCATCACCAATGTGGGCTGACCGACAGCAGTGGGGGGCTCTGTAAGCGATGGCACTGGCCATGCACTGGACATGGGTATCCTCAGAGCCAGTGACTTCAGCCCAGGAGTTAATGAACCGTTTTGACTCTCAATCCTCCCCCACCTCCATGTGTGTGACCTTGAACAAGATATGACTTCCACGGGCCCCTGATTCCTCATCTGTAAAATCTCTCACAGGGAGGATTAAATGGAATAATGATGCAAAGATCCTAGCACTGTGATTGGTCCAGAGAATAAACCAAAAGGACAACCATTGTCATTATAATCAATCGTTTGCCATTTTCACAAGCATGGACTGAGTACCTAGCACTGCAAAGCACTGTGCTGGGAACTTCATCAATTAATAATGTTAATAATTAATAATGCTCATTTGACATTAACCTTAAGGGCTCCTTTTAGTTTTTTTGGTTTTGTTTTTGAGGGGTTTTTTTTATTATTATTCTTGGTGTTTTGGCTTTATTTTGGTTTGGGGATTTTTTAAGACAGGGCCTCACACACAGTTCTTGTTAGGTGCCATCGAGTCAGTGTCTAACTCATAGTGACCCTATGTACAACAGGTGAGACAGTACTATTAGTGCTTCTCTGCTATTCATAGGGTTTTCAATGGTTGATTGTTTTGGGGGAGTGGGTTGCCGGGTCCTTCTCCCAAGCCTACAGCACCTGGTGTTCTCAGGCAGTCTCCCATCCAAGTACTAACCAGGCCTAAGCCTGCTTCACTTCCGAGATCTGACAAGATCAGATACCACAGTGGTACAGCTGGTCTCACACATGCAGCACTGGGAAAATGCTGGGTCTTGGGGAAAGAAACTGTGAGCCCACCAGACTCAGTGTGAACAATAATAATACTGAATATTATGATCCATGAACTCCTACAAACAGCCCTTCCCATCCACCAATTGTGTGAATGTTCAGATAGCTGCAGTGATATCAAACACTTGCCAAGGGCTGCATGCCAAGTTCTTTTCTAGGAGTTTTTTTGTTTTGGTTTGTTTTTTGGTTTGGAGTTTTTTTTTTGTTGTTTGAGTTTTTTGTTGTTGTTTTTGGTTTTGTTTCTGATACTTGGAGTTTGAACCCAGGGCTTTGCACACACTTTGCAAGTGTTCTACCACTGGGCTGTATGCCCATCCTCTTTTTTATTTTTTATCTTGAGAGAAGGTCTCACTATGTTAGGCACGCTGCCTCTGACCTTGAACCTGTGATCCTCCTGCCTCTGCCTCTGAGTCGGTGGGATTACAGATGTGTGCCACTGTGCCTGGCTCTTTTCTAAGAGTTTTATACATAGTAATTCACCATACTACCCTTCAACAATCCAGTGAGGTTGGCACTATTTTTATCCCTATTTTATAGGCAATGAAACTGAGGCACCAAGAGGTTCAATGGTGTGTCCAAGATCACATAGCAAGCAAGTGGCAGTGACAGGCTCAAAAACGGGCAGTTGACACAGCTCTCAAGAGGCTGAGGCAGGAGGATCCTGAGTTGGAGGCCAGGCTGGGCTATATACAGAGATCCTGGCTCAAAAAAAAATTTTTTTTTAAAGGCAAGCAGTCCAATTCCAGAGTCCACACTGATAAACACTTGCTGTAATGCCCCTTTAAAAAAGTCACATAGCCAGGCATGGTGGTACACACCTGTAATCCGGCACTTGGAAGCCTGAGGTAAGACTGAAAGTTTGAGGGTAGCCTAGGCTCCATGGTGAGACACTTTTGACAAAAATAAAAAGGCACAGTGTGACCTTGAACATGAACTGAGCTGCCATGTCTCAGAAGAGGCTGTAGGGCCACCTCTACCACCATGGACGTTATCATCTTCTTGTTACTGAGGAGGAAACTGAGGCTCAGAGAGCCTGACTCTAGGCCACATCAAAGATACAAAACAGAGCCTGGACCCACTGGCCCCAGTCTGAGAATTAATAATGCTCATTTGACATTAACTGTAAGGGTTCTTTTGGTGGAGGGTTTCTGTTTTTGAAGGTTTTTTATATTTTTTATCCAGCTGTCAGCACTGGGCTGAGCTGGAGACGAAGCGGCCAGGTGTAAGGTAAGGGCTGGGCTGGGAGGCAGGGCTCAGCCCACCCAGGCCACCCACTCACACTGGGCCCTCTAAGGGACTTGGTTTCCCCACTGGCCCAAGGCAGGGGCTGGACATGCTGCTTGCCAAGGGCACCTTCCCGTCTGATGTGTTGGCTCCCATGGCCTCCCCTCCCTTCTGGCTCTGGCTCCCATTGGGCTCCCTCCCTGGTGCCCTTGCCGTACCTGATGAAGAGGGTGCAGAGGATGAAGATGATGAGGCCCACGATGCTCGGGGCGTCCCACCACCGGGTCTCGTAGCCCTCGAGGCTGGCCTGGACCGTGCCATTCCCAAGGCCGGTCGGCAGGTGTGGGTTGCATTTCTGGTCTGGGGAGGGGAGCACAGTCACCCTGAACCTGTGCTGGCAGGGCCTGGGTAGCCAGGGAGCCTGAGGATGGGGAGAGAGCCAACCAAAGAGGACAGACAGAAACACCAGCCAGCCTCCCTGGCACAACAGGAGACAGTACTTGGCAGACACAACAGACAGACAGACAGCTCCAGGAGCAGGTGGGGCCCTCCCACCACCCAGAGGACTGAGTCTCAGGATGGGCTGGGGCAGGGACCCCTTGGCAGGCCACTGCTTGCCCAGGTACAGGGCCAGGCCCCCTCAAGCCTGGACTCATACTCACCAGGGACATTGGACAGGGCGGACCAGGTGACAAACATGGTGTAGAGTGTGATGACCGAGGCCTGCAGCAGACCTGAGTTGGGCTGGGCGTCCTGGCAAGAGCCATCCATTGGTTAGATGCCTGCCAGACCTGGGGACACCTACTCACACTCGGCCTGCTCACACCGATCAGGGGGCTCAGGAATCCCACCCACCTGAGGGGTCTCCCACCCCACATTACCCAAGTCACCCCCCCCCACCCAAACGTGGAGTGCTAATTGTTCTCTCTCTTCACAGCCCTCTGATTCCCTAACAGCCTCCCTTCTGCAAAACCTTCAAGGGCAGCGTCTCAGAATTAAAGCCTCCTGGTTTTAGTTGCTCTGCCCTCACCTCCATCTGACCTGCTGCCATGTTGCAGCCATGGAGGTCTCCTCTGTGCCTGGAACCTGCCAACCCCTCTCTGGCCTCAGGGCCTTTGCACATGCTGTGCCCCATCCACTGTCTCAGATGCTCTGGGATGACAGGCTGTGGAGCTGTATCTCCCAGCACTACCTTTGGAGAGGTCTAGGAACCATTGTTCACTGACCCTTGCTAATGCTCTCCTGACTCGCATGAAAACAAAAAAAGTGATGTTGACAACTACAACGCCTAGAGTCTGGCTGATACCTGTGTACCAGGCACTGCTCCCAGCATTTACAAATAGAATCTCAAACCCAACAGCATTTTACATTTGAGGAAACAGGGGCACAAAGGGGTTAAAGCACTTTATCAAAGATACCCAGATGTGATGGCCATTTCTTTAAGATGGGGAGGCAGTCTTGGGAGCCCCCACGCACAGCCCAAGCCTCTGAGGCTATCAGCCCCCTACCTGGACACCCAGGTTCCTACAAGAAGTCCCACTGGCCCAGGAGCAGGCCGATGGGCAGGCTCACCTGGACCTTGGGCAGGACGGCAACAATGGAGGCGCAGAAGCAGAAGGTGAGGTTGAGGCCGATGAAGATCTTGCCCTCGTAGCAGGGGCCGGACTGGGTGTAGTAGATGAACATGAGTGTCACGGCCGCGATGGCCAGGGCGTAGAAGAGAAAGGTGAAGAAGAAGAGGCCTGGGCAAGAGGGGCAGCAAGTGACGGGTTCAGGGGGCGCAGGGACCTCCTGACTCCTCCCAGGGGGCTGGCTGAGCAGGGCTTCCCACTCCAGGTCTCAGTTTCTCCATTGTAGTAGTGACATCAAGGTCTCCTGCCAGCACCTTGGTGAGTCCCTGCCCCGTCCTGACCTAAGATGATTCACTTGCTATCATGAGGGGACCGTCACCACAAACACAGTGAGTTCAAAACAGTGTTGTAAAAGGTGAAAGAGGCACAGGCGGTTGGAGAGAGACCAGCAAGTTCAGAGAGGTGTGAAGGCCACAGAAGCACCAGATATGACTTGCTTCTAGATTTATTTGCAAGAAGTGAAAGAGACTTGGCAAGGACTCATTCTGCCACTGGGATTTCTATTTTTCTTTTCTTTTCTTTTGTTTTTTTCCAGTACTGGGGGTTGAACCCAGGGCCTGGCGCTTGCTTGCTTTGCAAGTGCTGGACCACTAAGCTGCACCCCTAGCCCATTTTTTTACTTTTTGAGACAGGATCTTGCTAAATTACACAGACTGCCTCTGGTCTCGAACTTGCGATCCTCCTGCCCCCACCTCCTAAACTGCTGGGATTATGGGTGTGTGCCACAGTGCCCGGCTTGCCACTGGGATTTCAATGACTGGGTGTCACTTGACATTTGGTCTGGGCACCACTCAAGGGCCTCATGCATTGCCGGCTGTGCCTGGCCCATCCTGCAGGAACCGCTGACCTTGGTCCCTGCAAAGCCTCTCTGGACAGCTGCTCCCTGTCCCCCTGAGGTCACCCTGGGATTACCACCCACAGCTGCCTGGACAGGCTCAGCTCCTGCCTTGGGCTGCTCCAGGCTCCCACTCTGAGTCCTCAGGTGGCCCCAGCCTGTCCTGGCTCGAGGGTCCACGCGGAGGTCAGGCTGGCACTGACCTCCATACCAGGCGCGGGAGTCACGCTCCTCAGCCTTGCACAGCCACTGCTGGTTCCAGGAGTGCGCGAAGTCAATGAGGAGGACCAGCTGGATGAGGATAAAGAGGAAGGAGCCCACGACGCCGAAGTAGAACCAGACTGGGAGGAGAGAGGACTGAGGCACTGCGCTTCGGCCATGGAGGCCGGTGGCTCCCTGGGGCTCCTGTGACTCCTGTGCCCCTCGGTGCCTCGTGGTCTGCCTCTCATGCACATATCCATTCAACAACCACGCATACCGCGCCCCACACGGAGGACGTCGAGGAGAAGCACAGTCTTTCCCACAGGGCATCCCTGACTGCCCAGACACGTGCAGGGTAGCCGAGTACAGCTCGGGGCCAAGTGGGTTCCCCAATCCTTAGGTGCCCACAAATGGTGAGGATGAGCACTGGGGTGCTGTTATTGCATGGGCAGGGGCAAGGACAGGGGTAGCTGAAATCAGCATGCCAAGACAAAGGACAGCCCCCCATGTTCCTCTCACTCAAGCCCCCAGCCCCACCACCCTCATTGCCCCCAGAGCCACCTACTCTTGGAGAAGGAGCCGTCAGGGATGTAGAAGGCACCCACGGTGATGCCCACGAGGACCAGGAACTTAAAGAACCAAAACCTGTGGTGGACAGGGGTGGATGAGGAAGCTGAGTTGGGGCTGGGACCTGGGGAGCCAGAGCGGGCCCAGCCCAGAACCTCCACCCCTCAGAGGTCCTGGGAGATGTGAAAGGACTTTCTGATGGTCTGATGGGCACAGAGTCCACCAGGCCCCTAGAAAAATGGCTGAGCTCAGGGCAGAGGGAGAAACCAAACAGCAAGCAGGGTGGCCCTGGTGTTGGCCCAATTGGGCCATTAAAGTGCTGTGTGATCTCAGGCATACTGCTGCTCTTTCTGAGCTTTCTTTCCTCCTCTGAGAAATGGGCATGACTAAGACAGCTGTTCTCTGTGCTGTGTCCCTCTGGCTTTAGGGGCCCCAGAGTCTGAGGACAGGGTCTAGAGACCCCTGGAGACAGGCAGGGAAGAAGAAAATCTACCGAGATGCTGGCGCGGGTCCCTCACCCATTCTGGATGGCAGCTCTGGGGTCCCGGCTGCTGCGCACGCAGATCATGAGCAAGGTGAAGAGGAAGAAGAAGGCGGCCATGGCGAAGCACATGCGGTAGACAGCGCGGAAGCCCAGCAGGGAGCCACAGTCCACGGGGCCCGACAGGACCACGGCCCCCTCCTCACACACCCAGGGCAGCTGTGGAGATAGCAGAGGCTTGAGGGTCCCCCAGCCCACTCCACCCGGAGTCCCCGCCAGGCACTAGGGGAAGGAGCCCCTCCGTCTCCCGCCCTCGGCTCCTTTTCCATGCCCTGTGTGCCCTGGGTTCAGCCACAGATCCTTCCCAGCTCTCCATTTCCCTGTGGTCACACGAGGCTGCAGTAACGCACCCCACCTGCCCCTTGCCTCAGCCCACCGAGGGCCTGGGGAAATGGGAGTCCGGGCCCCTGCCACAGGGTGGGGCCTGGGCGTCTGCATCTCTAACACATGCCCAGGGGAACCACTGCTGCACACACCCCCAAATGGGCCTAGGCACCCAGGTCTGCACCAGCTGTAAACACTGGGGTGATGAGAAGAGTCAGGATCCCACACTGGGCGTCAGCATTGAAGGGCAGAAGCCTCCCCTTGGTCAGGGCTTAAGGGACAGCAGTGACAAACAGGATTGTCCAAGGACAGTCCGTGGCTTATGAGAAACAGGACTGCTCCGGATACTGCTGCTCAGACTTTCATTGCACCCAAGCTCCTGCCCTGCCCCTCTGTGCACCAGCCCAGGTTCTTCCTGGCCCCGACCCCGATGGCCGCCCCTGATGCTGGCCCCGCCCCGCCCACTCCACCCTCTCACCTTGTGTAGCTGACTCTCCACTCCAGGGCTCAGCATGATGATGGCCACCAGCACGCCCAGGAAGAGGAAGGCAGTGAAGAAGAGACGGCTCACGGTGGAGTTGCGGCTGGAGGGGCAGCAGCCGCACAGGATGCAGGGGGCAGAGCCGCAGAGGCAGGACGCCTGCGGGAGGGTGGGGACAGCAGGCACCGTCAATCACCTCCATCACTCCCTTGCCCTGTGAGGGCACACGGCACCCACCACCACCGCCCGCTCAGCATCTCCAAGTCTGCGCTGAATTGGGTGGAAACACTCTTCTCCAGATGGTCCCCATGTAACTTTCAAGCTAGAGGGGAAAACTGAGTCACGTGGGTCCACAAAGCCAGTAAACAGTAAAGCCCAGACTCAAACTTGAATCTACCCCAAGTGCTATCCCAGCCGTTGGAAGGAGAGAACTGTGGTCACACTGTTCCTCTCTTAGGCAGAGGGAATGGTAAAAAGAAAATCAGAAAGCCAGCTCTGTCACTTATTGCCTATGTGACTTTATATAACTCACTCAACCTCTCTGAACCAGTTTCTTCTACAAAATAAGAATCATGACAGCACCTCCTCCTCACAAACCAGTTGTTAGAACGGAATAGGGATTTTAAATTGTAACCCCTTTGGGTCCAATTGTCCCTTCCCCACTCAGTTTTTCTCCATAGGTCTTACTAACATCTAACATGCTGGAGACAAATATTGAATATACTATGGACTGCCAAAAGAACAAACAGATCTGTCTTAGAAGAAGTGCAACCAGAGTGCTCCTTGGAAGCAAGGATGGCCAGACTGCATCTGACATAAATTTTGGACATGCTGTCAGGAGGGACCAATCCCTGGAGAAATACATCATATTTGAGAGAGTGGCAGGTGAGGGAAAAACAAAGGAAGACCCTCAACTAGATGGAATGACACAATGGTTACAACAACGGTCTTAAACAACAACAAAAAAAATTGTGTGGCTGACACAGTGTCACGGAGTGTTTTGTTCTGTTGTACATGAGGTCACTATGAGTCGGACTCAATGGCACCTAACAACAACAACATACTTTATATTTTACTTGTCTGTCTGCCTCCCCCTACTAGCAGGGCATGGATTCTCATCTATTTTGTTCACTGTGTTATTTCCAGAAATTGGAATGGTGCCTGGTGCATAGTAGGGGCTCATGGACTATCTGTAGCAGGCACATAGTGTTTGGCATAGAACCAGATGATGTGAACTCCATGAAGAGCAGCAAGTGGGTAGTAAACACCTGTTGCATAAGTGGAACTGAGACTGCCCAGTGGCTATTTCCCATTTGGGCCTATACCAATATTGGACAGCAGGTGTCAGGCTAACCCTTTCTCCAACGCTGCAGCCCAGGCTGCCCTCAGCCCTCCCCAGACACCAGGCTGGTGTAGGTAGGAGACTCCCGACTCTGGGAGGCCAGGCCACAGCCTACTGGCTGGAGGAACAGGCCTGGCAGCCAGCTACAAAAAGGCCCAAATCTTTGCCCAAGCATTTAAGAGCCTCACAGCAAGAGACACAGCTCCTAATGGGGCCTCAATAGACCAGATAGATGTTAAACAAGAAATGACTTGTGTCTTGATAAGCGCTAACAAGAAAATGTGCCCACTGCCATGAGAGCGCTCCAGGGCTGAAGGCTGAAGGATGAGGAGGTACTGGCAGACCAAGGCAGGAAGGAGGGATCTGGCCCTGGGGGCTCTGGAGTGGCTGGAGCCTGGGCCTTCCAGGAAGGGCCCTTGTGGTGGAAGTGTTGGGAGCTGGTGGGGAGGAGCAGGTGATGAGGTCAGACACATTAACGGGTGGGACCAGACCACCCAGAGGACTCTGGATTTCGTGGGCATCACTGAGGGGGTTCAGGCAGAGGGGCTGGAACAAACCCCCATGCAGGGTCAGCTTTGCAGACAGCAGGCTCCGGGGCCCTTGCTCCTTAGAGACCTCACGCCCTGCATTCTGTCCCCGGCCACAGTACCCAACACCCTGTGCCTGGAGGTAGCTGCCTTCCAGTCTGCGGCTTCTCCCAGACTGAAAATGCCCCTGGGAAAGTGCTTTCTTCCCCATCTCTCTCTCTTTCTCTCTCTCTCACCCACAAAGCCAAGGACAACATGGGTACCAAACACAGTGCTTGGGGAATGAAATTATTCTTCATTGTCCAAATCATGCAGTCCACCTGTGCAGCAACTTCCAGTTACACCTCACCATTGCCCAACTTTGGGAGTGTGAAAGGATAAGCATAAGCCAGAGTAATGTTTTATAGACTATCAGGAGCATCTGGTTATCAGAGCAGGTTTATTAGTACCATTTTACCCATATGGACATTGAGACGAGCGTGGTTAAAAAACTTACTAGAGGTCACACAGCAAGTCAATAACAGCACTGAGATTCAGGTAATAAAAGTAATAGCTGCCACTTATGAAGGATAACTCAGTCACATGCATGCTGGTGAGAACGACATTAAGCCCGATACTATGAAGCGTGTTGTAACTCCCATTTACAAATAGAAAAGCTGAGACTCAAAAAGGTGCCCTGGCTGAATGCAGTGGCACATGCCTGTATTACCAGTGATGTGGGAGGTGGAAGCAGGAAGATCAAGAGTTGGAGGCCAGAGGCAGCCTTCATAACCTAGCAAGACCCTGTCACAAAATTTAAAAAATTTAAAATGGGGTAGAGGTGCACCCCAGTGGTATAGCACTTGGAAAGCATGTGCGAGGCCCTGGGTTCAACCCCCTAAGTACCATTAAAAAAAAATTTTTTTTTTTTTTTGTGGTCCTGGGGGGTTGAACCCAGGGCCTCACACCTGCTCTGCAAGTGCTGGACCACTGAGTTGCACCCTCAGTCCATTTTTTTACTTTTTGAGACAGGGTCTTGCTGTTACGCAGACTGCCTCTGGTCTCGAACTTGTGATCCTCCTGCCTCCGCCTCCCAAGCCACTGGGATTAGAGGCATGCGCCACCACTCCCAGCAAAAAAAAAGTTTTTAAGTGACCCATCCAAGGTCATACAGCAAGTAAGATGAGGAGCTGGGATTCAAACTCCGGTATGTGTGCTGCAAGGGCCAGGCTCTTTCTACTACTTCCCTGCTCAGGAACTCATCGAGGGCAATCTCACTGAATTTAAAAATATCCTTGTGATGAAAACCAACCCTCCAAGGCCAGAGGAAAGCAAGGATGCCAATAAGCGCTCATCTCAAGAAACCAAGTGCCTGTTAGGCCCTGAGTCTTCTTTGTTACCATTTCAGCTTGAAACATTTGAGACAAGAAAAGCTTCCTCATTGTCAGGGAGCTTGATTTTTCAATTCACTCTGGTTCCTAGAGATCAAAATCCAGGTGTTCCTGATAACCAGAAACCTCAGGATTTCCAAGGGCCCGATCAGCAGCCAGCGACCAGGTCAGGGAGAAAAAAACCACACCAGCCCCTGGTTACTTGCAGAGCAAGGTTCATACACTTTGATCCATTCACACTGCCTTTGGAACGCCTCCTACCAAAACCCCTTTAGGCAAACACACCAGCCCGAAATACCTATGTCACTGCTCATAACAGGAAATAAAAGAGGTATGCCAACAGTAACTAAATGATACTCCACAATAGGGATGTCTCTGCCCAATGGAGCAAGCAGGTATCACTTGACTGGGATGCCTTTAACTGTATGTACATTATACCTAACTTAAGTCGATCTTACAAATATAAAAAAATTAAAGGTTTTTTTTTTCCAGTACTTGGGAGTTGAACCCAGGACCTCGCACACATACTTTGCAAGTGCCCTACCACTGGGCTGCACCCCCAACCCATTCTCACTGTTACGCAGGCTGCCTCTGGCCTCAAACTCACGGTTTGCCTGCCTCTGCCTCCGAGTTGCTGGGATTACAGGTGTGCACTACAGTGCCCGACTATAAAGATCAAGATTTTTAATAAAGGAAAAATATAAAATAGGCACAAAGTTTTAGGGTTTATGAGCTTTTTAGAATCTCAAGAGCCTCCAAATAACCTAGACATGCAACTTCTGGGAACAAGAGTAGCCCATTCCCTCCTCTGAGCATTTAGAGGTGGGAAAGATAAAAGTCACTAAGCTGCAGAGCAACACAGGCCAGTGCTTATGATGCAGTGTGAAAGGCCCACACAGAACTCAGAACTGCTGTGGTACCAGCAGTACAGCGACTCCAGGCTCCCCTGTCCCCACACACTTGGAAGAGGCAGCGTCAGAAAAGCCCCAGAACATGGAAGGCAGCGGAACCTGTGCACCAGCCCAGGTTCTCCGGATGGAGGACTCAGAACTGAAGCAGCCCTGGGTCTCAGAGCCTTAACTCTGCAAGGTCTCTTAGCATTCAACCAAGCCGGTCTCTTTCCAAAGAAGAACCACCCAGGAAGCAGCCAGCCAGCCTCTACTGCTTGCACACTGCCAATGCCAAAGAGCTCATTACCTCCCTGAGCAAGTTGGGTAGCCCTTGAGATGTGGCATGGTGGGAACAGGTGTCACTGTGTCACTTACATTCTCTCCTGGTTGTCCCCAGAGCCGGTAACACAGGTTCTCAGAACCATTTCTGGAGCACCAGGTAGGTAGGAGACGCAGCTCAGAGCAGAGATACAGTTTTGAATTGTATTTAAAACCAACTGGCCCTTCACTTCTGCTACTATCCAAAGTAATTGAAAGCAGAGTAGTGTCAATTACTTGGGAGGCTGAGGCAGGAGGCCCAATGGAGGCCAGCCTGGGCAATACAGCAAGAGAGAAAAGAAAAGAAAAAAGAAAAGAAAAGAAAGAAAAGTAAAGTAAAGAAAGATGGAAGGAAGGGAGAAATTGAGAAAAAAAGAGAGAAAGAAAGAAAGAAAGAAAGAAAGAAAGAAAGAAAGAAAGGAAAGAAAGAAAGAAGAAAGCAGGAGGGAGGGAAAGAGAAAGTGAGAGAGAAAGAGAAAGAAAGACAGAAAAAGAAAGAATGAAAGAAAGAAAGAAGAAAGAAGAAATAAAGAAAGGAAGGGAGAGGGAGAGAACGAGGGGAAGAAAAAAGAGAGAAAGAGAAAGAAGAAAAAGAGAAAAGAAAGAAAGAGAGAGAGAAAAAGAAAGAGAAGAAAGAAAGAAAGAAAGAAAGAAAGGAAGAAAGAAAGAAAGAGAAAGGAGGGAGGTAGAAAAGGGAGAAAGAAAGAAGAAAAAGAAATAAAGGAAGAGCACTGGGCATGGTGGCGCACGCCTGTAATCCCAGCGGCTCGGGAGGCGGAGGCCGGAGGATCAGGATGGCAAGTTTGAGACCAAAGGTGGTCTGCGTAATTAGCAAGACCTTGTCTCAAAAGGTTAAAAAAATTGGGCTGGGGGATCAGTTCAATGGTCCAGCACTTGCAAAGCATGCAGGCTCAAGGCCCTGGGTTCAACCCCAGTACCGCAAAAAAATAAATAAATAAATAAATAAATAAATAAATAAATAAATAATAAATAAAAGAGAATGAAAGAGAGAAAAAAGAAAGGGAAAGAGAAAGAACAAAAGAGAAAGAAAAGAAAGAAGAAAAGAAAGAGAAAAAAAGAAAGGAAAGAAAAGAAAAGAAAAGAAAAGAGAGAAGAGGCAAGTGAGCTGGCTAAAATGGCTCCTCTTAAATTCTATACTTTTTAACACAAAAGTGGGAGGAAGCAGGAAGCTTTTCAGGAAGAGTAAGAAGTCAGCTAGGTGAGACCAGAGAGAACAACGTTCCCAACAAAGGGAATTAAACGTGCCAAGCTTAAGCTCATAATATGTCTGGGCTGGGGATATAACTCAGTAAGACACCGCCTGCCTAGCATGCCCAAGGCCCTGAGTTTGACCCCCGCAATACAAAAAAAAAGTATTTCCAGGGCAGTTGGAGTGGTACTGGAAGTGGTGCCAATGTCCCTGGAGGCCATGCCAGGGAGTCTAGACCCCACCTCCCCTCCAAGGCAACAGGAACCACTGCCAAAGAAGAGTGACATCAGATTTACATTGTAGAAATACTACTCTGGATGTGGGGCCGTAGGCAAGGTGACGCATGCCTGTAATCCCAGTGACCAGGAGGCAGAGGCAGGAGGATTGTGAATTCAAGGCCAGAGACAGCCTGAATACTTTAGTGAGACCCTGTCTCAAGATAAAAAATAAAAAGGGGAGCCAGGTGTGGTGGCACACGCCTATAATCCCAGCGGCTTGGGAGGTGGAGGCAGGAGGATCGCAAGTTCAAGACCAGAGGCAATCTGCATAACTTACTGAGACCCTGTCTCAAAAAGTAAAAAAATGGGCTGGGGGTGCAACTCAGTGGTCCAGCGCTTGCAGAGCATGCAGATGCAAGGCCGTGGGTTCAACCCCTAGCACCGCAAAATAAATAAATAAATAAATAAATAAATAAATAAATAAGGGGCTGGGGGTGCAGCTCAGTGGTCCAGCGCTTGCAGAGCATGCAGATGCAAGGCCATGGGTTCAACCCCTAGCACTGCAAAATAAATAAATAAATAAATAAATAAATAAATAAATAAGGGGCTGGGGGTGCAGCTCAGTGGTGCAAGGCCCTGGGTTCAACCCCCAAGTATAAAAAAAAAAAAAGCTACTCTGGCCACAGCACGGAGGGCAGAAGGTAGAGTGGTGGGGTGGGGTGCAGTGTCTCAGGAGTAGGGAGAGGGAATCGGGGCTGTTTTCAGTCATCCAGACAAGGACTGATGGTAGGAGAGGAGACCAGGGCTTCAAACCAATGAAAAACTGGGTCAGGTTCTGGTGCAGGTTCAATATGTGAAAATGTAGAGGATTTGGGTTCTGTTTGGGTTAGAGTTTAACATTTTAATCCTAGATAGATGAATACAATATTCTTCAAGTTTTTTCAGTTCTTATGTATAATAACATAGCTGATGATACAAAAAAAAATTAAAAACTGAACCCAAGTCCAATTTTTCACAGGGTTCAGATTCACATTCAGTTTCAGATCCAGATTTAAGGGGAAAAAAATTTAATGCTTAAACTGGAACAAGTTCAGGGTCTGTCTTTGAGTTCAGTTTGAAGCCCTGCTCTCTACACAGGATTTCAACCCAAACCCAAACGGAATCTTCTAAATCTTAACATATTGAACCCACACCCACACTTGAACCCAATTTCTCATGGATTTCAAGCCCTGGAGAAGACAGATTCTCCCGTTCTTGTGCATTTGAACCAACAGCCTTCACTCCTCTGTCGGTGCCGCTGGCTTGGTATCCGTATGATTAGGGGTGCATTAGATAAACCCTCGTTTTAATCAGGTACCTCTGCTAAAATAAATGGCAGCTCCTTGATGACTAAAACAGGTTAAAATGGTAAATTTTATGTTACACACATACTTTGTCACAATTTTAAAACGACAATAAAAAGCCTCTGGGCCCAACAGAAATGCCCCTTGCAGCCTTCACAAACAGCAACCCACCTGGCTGAGCAGCCCAGGCTATGGGAGATGCGTCCCCCTGTGCTGCCCAGGTCTGTGACGTGCCACCCCCCACCAGCACCCAGTCTGATCTGGGGAAAAGTTCTTGAACCCTCTGTGGACTCAGTGTCCTAGTCTATACAGTGGGCTCCTGGACAGCTGCGGAATGTGGCTCAAAGCCCAGCTACCGAAAAACTCCCTGCTCCCTTCCACTTTTATTGTGTTAAAAAGTATAGAATTTAAGATGAGCCATTTTAGCCAGCCTACTTGCCTCTTTTCTTTCTTTCTTTTCTTTCTTTTCCTTCTTTCTGCTACAGCTGGCTGCCCTGGGCTTCCAGGCACCCCCACTGCCTCCCTCATGGTCCTGACCCATTCACCACTCTGGGTGCTCATGGTGCCACTGCTGCACACCAGGTGTGAGAAATACGTCCATGTGCTCATCTCCGTCCCTATTTGGTCTCCCACGAGGCACCGAGGGGCAGGTACCATTGTTCTTCCCACTCTACAGAGCGCTGCCCATGGTCAGCAGATAAGAAGAGGCCACGCCAGAACTCCAGTCCAGTCAGTCTGACCCTATGGCCTTGCCTAGTCCCCCACATGCAGACGCCCTCCCTACGCATGTGCTGGCCATCCAGGTACCATGACCTAGTGACTCCCATCGTGGACCTGGCTTATCTCCCCTCCTCTGAGACAGGACTCAATTTCTGCCCAGTACAAATGCTAAGAGGGGCACAATGGCCAGGCAGGTCCCAGCTGAGAGGGTACAAAAGTCCCACTAATGTATGCACCCTAAAACATTCTTCCTGAAGAGGCTTGGGAACCTCCCCTCAGAGCTCCACTCCTGGCAACTCTTCACTAACGCAGGATGTTGTTGGCATCCTGGAGCACCCAACTGCACCACCTAATACTGTGTGGCTGTGGGGTCATCCCCTGCCCTCTCTGATTCAGCTTCCTCCTCTACGAAATGGGAAGAACATGAACTGCATCATTGGCATCTTTGTGCAGATGAAATGAAACGATTATATATGAAGCGCAGTTCTGGGCCTGGGCTCTGTGCCCAGAACACAGACAGCTCTGTGCCATGAGCGCTGGACCTGCAGTAAGGATGCAGTAAATGGTGGCCACTGTTTTTATGGTCATCTGTGGAATGGGATAATGATGTCACGAGGCGGGGGGGAGAACCAGTGAGATGGCATAGCTGAAGGGAGGGGTGGGTACCTTGCAGACATTAGATACTCACTAACTTGCCACCAATTCTACCCTGGCCCAGCCTTGTCCTTAGGAAATCAGGATGTGATGTACGGAAGGAAAATGTAGGCAGAAGCCTGGACCAGGAATCAGATATTAACCCTGTCTGTACAGTTTTCTCATCCTTTTGCTGTGTGACCTTAGACAAATCAGCTAACCTCTCTGGGCTGCAGTGTCCACCTCTATAAATTGAGGGTTTGAACAGTCCTGGCTGGTCTCAGCACTGTAGGATTGATGACTCGGGGAACAGCACTTGGCTTGGCACCCTCTCCAGATGGAATTCTCCACCCACGTTTCCCCAGGGATAACAGCTCCCACAGCAAGGAGAGCACTCAAGCACCCACTCCGGGTACTTCCAGCCCCGTATCATTCATCTTCTCAACAGCATTGGGAGGGAGGTGCTGCTATCATCTTCCACTCACAGATGGGGAGGTCAAGGCACAGAGGATTGGCAGGTCTCCCCTGACATCCCCCAGCAGGGCTTGTGCCTAACCCGTGGGACCAGATGGCCTGTGGGAGGCTCTCTGTCATCAGGCAGCAAACCTGTCCTAGGTGGGCAGTGGTGGCAGGCACCACAGATCCCTCCTCCTGAGTGTACACACACACACACACACACACACACACACACACACACACACACTTCACAGGCCGGAAATGGAGGCCCAGAGAGGACAAGAGCTATGTCCAGGGACCCCCTCCACGGCCTCCCTAGGCTGAGCTCATACTCAGAAAATGGCTACAAAGAAAATCTCCAGATCCCCAGCTCTGCCCCCACAGCCCCTCCTAACACACACGCAAATCAGGGACAAAGGAAGAAAGCAAGTCCCGAGCTTTCCTTCAGCAGCCACTGGAGCCCCTCTTTGTGTGGGGCCAGAGGGGGCGGGAGCTGCCTGAATGAACCTCAGATTTAATGAGGGGAAGAGGGAAAGAAGCGGTGGGGGGGGGGCTGGGCAAAGGGAAATGAGAAGGGGCCTCCCAGCTGGGGTCTGGCAGGAGCCCCTCCCCTATGCTGGCAGCTGCCCCAAAACAGAGCTGATCGCCCCTCAGGTCCCCAAAACAGGCGACCGAGCGCACACACCCAAACCTCCCTCGATTCCTGGGTCTCCCAACCCAAAGTCTGGCCCGAGTGGTCAGTGATAGCCCGCACGAGCCTTACTGAAGGACGAGGTCTCCCGCTACATCCCAGTTCAGGGGCCCCAAGGGGAAGGGTCCCGCACTTGCTGGGGAAGGGCCCTGGAGTTAGCAGGCCAGGCTGCGCGAAGCAGACAGGAGGCAGGCACGCCAGGGGACGCCGGGCAGACAAATGGACAGACCCCGAGCCCTAGGGACAAGAATTGGACAAATACCAACGGACAAATCGAACCAGACAGACTAGGACAGACAGACTGACAGGCACTCTGCCAGAGGGACAGAGAAGGGCACAGCGCAGAGAGGGGACGCCACCAGGCAGGCCACACAAAGATTCAGGGCGCCCGGGAAAGAGGGACGGGAGACGCGCCCGAAGACCACTCAAGTTGGGCGGGACGGGGCGCGGGGCAGAGGTGGGGGCGAGGCAGCCCCGCACCCCCTCTCCGAGCCTCAGATTCCCCGGTTCTCCGGACGGTGCCCGCCGAGGGCACTCCCCGCCCGGCCGGCGCGCCCCACCCTCCCCGCGCCGTAACCCGAGCGGCGACACCAGCTGTCCCGGGACCCGCCCTTCGAAAGCGTGGCGTTTGCGGGGTGCCAGGCAAGAAAGGGGCCAGAGAGGAGAGAAAGCCGAGGGAAGACCCAAAAGGACAAGTTTGGAGGAAGGAAAAAGAATAAACTATTTGGGGAAAGAACACAGGGAAAAAGTGTGGGGCCACAGCACAGACCGGGAAGCCGGGGTGGGCACTCACGCAGCTGAGCAGGGAGCAGGCACCCAGGCAGGCCCCCATGGCCGCGGCGCGGGGCGCGGGGCGCGGGGCGCGGGGCGCGGGCCTCGGGATCCGGGATCGGAGATCCGCCCGGGCTCCTAGTGACGGGCCTGGCCCCGCCCCAGCCCCGGCCCCGCCCCACCTGCCGAAGCCGCTCGACACTTTCCGGCAGCGCTCTCGGAGCCTCCCAGGACCCACCTGGTGCAGGTACGAGGGGCGGGACCATTGGGGAAAGGGACAGTGGAGGATTCCAGCAGACGGGAGCCGCGCAACCCAACTCTGGCCCGGGCTCTTATCCTGGTCCAAAGCGCAGAGGTGGAAATAGATTTGGGTTTGAGTTCCAGCAAGGCCACTGTGTGACCTCAGGACACTGTCACCCCTAGAGGCAGATCCAAGAGGTTGTCAGGGCTGACTCCTTGGCCCTTGGCGCCAACCCTCTGCCCCATACACGGGTGTTGAACGATGAACGATTGGACAAAGAAAGGTAAGTCACCTCACTTCTCTGAGCCTCAGTTTCCCTAGCTGTAAAACGAGGGTACTTAGCTCATAGAGTTGTTACAACACATAGTAAATGCTCGATGAATCTAAGCCCCATATCTAAGCCACTGTCATCCCTGTCTCTTCTTCTAAGATGCCAGCTTCTTGCTCTTTCAAACCTTATCTCCTCCATCCCCCTGTTCTTCAACCTCTACTGACTCCCCACAGCCATCCATGCTCAGTTGCTCCCCATTCCCTGTTGTTGTTAGATACCATCAAATCACGTCCAGCTCATAGCGACCTTATATACAGCAGAATGAAACCCTACCTAACACTGTGCCACCCACATGATCTTTCTATGTTTGAGCCCATTGTTGCAGCCACTATGTTTCTTCTCATTTTGAATCGTGCCACATCAGTAAATGGAGGTCCCAGGGGCTTTACTTCAGTCCCATCATTAAGGTTGACTCTACTTTGAGGAAGCAACTCTTCCCTAGTCATCTTTTGAATGCCTTTCAACTTGGGGGCAGGGGGGAATCATTTTCCAGGCACTATATTTGACAGTGTTTCTTTGTTAGTCATAGAGTTTCCAATGGCTATTATTTCGGGAGTGGGCTGCAGGGTCCTCATTCCCTTTGTTGTTGTTGTTGTTAGGTGCCGTCGAGTCGGTACGGGATGCCCAAACCCTGACCCTAGCTACGGAGATCAGTAGGGATGGGAGGTGAGTGTGAGGGAGGGATCATAGCAGATTATCCCCCAGAGGTAGGAATAAGAGACGCAGCAACAGGGCTCTGTAGTTACTCTAGTTCCCCCTCCAGCCCTTCCCTCTGCCAACTCTAGAGAGGTGATGTTAGGAAAGGAAGTCCGTGTGCCTTACAGCTGGGCCCAGGGGCCAAAGATCCAGCCTGACTGTTTCCTGGATGATTCACAGAGCGCCATGCTTAGCCCTTAATTGTGCCAGGACTGTTCTGCCCACACAGCCTATACTTTCCCTCCCCCACACTTCTGCTCATACAAAACTCTCCTCTAGAAAGCCCTTCTTGTCCTTCATTGACCTCTTCAAAGCTTTGCTCAAGACCCCTGTCTTCTTGATGAAAAGAACCCAACCACCATCTCCAGCCCAGTGCCTGACTTCGTAGGGATGAACCTCCTCCTGCTTCCTTGCATTTCCAGAACAACGGAGCCTCCCTGTGCCCTGACAAATAATTCAAGTAACGACAAACCTCGAGCAAAAAAACCTCTTTCATGGCACCATTCAGGCCCACAACTGCCCTGAGAAGTAGATTAATTCCTCACCCCAGTTTGCAGATGAGGAAACGGAGGCTCAAAGAGGCAAAGTAGTGCGATATAGGTGAACTAATCACTGGCCAAAACTTGGCTGTGATTACAGGGTTTGTTATGCTCAGGGGAGCAGAGCTGCAAAGCCACCAAGTATGACCTAGACCTCAGACCCAAGACTGTTCCTAATAGCTCATGCCTCACTTGGAAAGTAGAGGCAATAAGATCCATCCGGGAATTCTTTAGTCCTCCCCTGGTCTGACTTCCGTGGGAGACTTGAGCTGCCCACGGCCCATCTGACTCATCTCTGGCTGCCCTCTCTCCTGCCCAAATCACGGTGGAGGCGGGGGGCGGCACACAATAGGGATAGGGCAGTAAGCACTTGCTGAATGAGTGTCTGAACTTTCATTGTGGGCTCAGCTTCCTCATTCTGCTGTGATCCAAAAACAGCACCCCCAAAGTCACATCCTACACGGTGGTCCCCTACGTGTGACTTACCACCAGAGATACACAGAGCCTACTCCTGAGATACACATAACCCTACACCAAAGGACCAGTGCACTCTGCAGACACTCACTGTGTATCTCTGTGTATCTCTGTGTAGCCTACTCCAGGCTCCCATCCCAGGTCAGCTCCCTGTGACACTTCTGCCCCAAAGGCTGAATTCTCCATCTCATACCCGCTCCCTTTCCATGTCCTGGCACAATAGAAAGCCCTAGACACTCAGAAGGGCGACACCTGGGGCTCTTCTTCTGCCCACGATCCCATACCCTATGCCATGCTGGGGGACAGTTCTCCTCTCTTACTTCCATCCTTTCCCCTGAAATAAAGCTAGTTATTCTGCTTAACCTCACAAAGCAAATGAAAGCATCCAAGATCACATTCTAAGAAGTAGCTGGGCTCCAGGTGCCGTGGTGCACGCCTGTAATCCCAGCACTCAAGAGGCAGAGGCAGGAAGATTGAGAGTTCAAGGCCAGCCTGGGATACATAGTGAGACTCTGTCTCAACCCCCAACCCTAGGAGGAGAAGGAGGAGGAGGAGGAGGGGGAGACGTAGTAGTAATAGTAGAAGATGAAGGAGAAGAAAGAGAAGAAGGAGGAGGAGGAGGAAGAAAAAGAAGAAAAAAATGAAGAAAAAGAAGAGGAAGAGGAGGAGGAGGAAGAAGATGGCAATTGCTATCTGAGAGGAGTGAAGGGTTAATGTGACCACAATGCTGACCGAGTCCCTCAGGTTCCAGGTTGAAATTTTCGGAACAGGGTAACATGCTGCTATTGTCCTAGCCTCACCCTTGCCCAAGACCAAAGACAGCTGGGTTCTCACCTCCCCCACAACACCCCCATAACCCTACACCAAAGGACCAGTGCACTCTGCAGACACTCACTGTGTATCTCTGTCCAGGTGGCTCATCCTCTTTCAACCTCATGCTTCTCATCTGTAAAATGGAAATCATCATTTTTGCTCTGGCCATCTCAGGGGCTAGTGAGATGATAGAGAGAGTTGATAAAGTGGCTTCATTGCTTGGCAGTCTGACCAATCCGTTCGCCTTTCTTTCAGACTTGGACCTCCTACATGGGACCAGAATAACTCTGTCTCTCATACCTCCAAAGACAAGATCAGAGTTAGCAGCTGGGTGACCATGGCAAGTCACCCAACCTCTCTGGGCCTCACTGGTGGGCCGGGAATCAGGATTCAATTCTTCTACTCAATGCTGTGTAAACCATACTCATTGCGAGAAACATAAGGGGGTCATTTGCTCCATCCCCCTATGCCCATCACCCAGCCCAGACAGATGCTCAACTCTCCCAAAGCAGGCTCTGGCTCCCCAGGCCACTTGCCCTAAGAGTTCTTTGATCTGATCTCATTGGGCCTCATTTTTCAAATCTGCAGGATAGGATCAAAACCCTGCCCGAGCCCTGAATGCCCCCTAAGTCCTCCCAATCCACTCTTCCCCATCCCCTCTCACCATCCTCCCATCCATGAGGACTCAGATGTACTCCTGTTTTGAGCCTCCCGTCCCCTGAGCCTTACTGTCTGCACTGAACTCCACTTCCTGCTTCTGATCCATTTACAGAGCAGGGCTGAGGCCAGCCCTTATGAATATTCATATAGGATAATGAGGGATTGGGATGGGAGAGCACCTGGTTTGAGGCAGTCACCATCCACCCCACTCTCACTATATAAACCTTCAGCCAAGGCCGCCCTTCCTCCCAAAGGGCACATGGGAGTTTGGGGAAAAGGCTGAAGTAACAGCAAAAATAACATCCACAGCAACCGGTTTTAAACGCCTGCAGCATGCTGGCACCCTGCTAAAAGCATCTCATGTAAGATGCACTGAAAGTGGGACATACTTTCCTCATTTAGCAGATAAGGCAGTTGATGCCCCAGAAAGCTTAGTAATTTGTACACAAATCAGATATGGAATGTGCTCAGTGACTATGTGCAGAGCCAGAGTGGAACCCACATTTTTGGTTTTGTTTCTGTTTTTTGCTTTTGAAAGAAAGGACATCAGAGTCGGTACTCTTAAGCCCTGCTGCCCAGATGTTCAGGGCCAAACTGAGAGCCCAGAGCACATGGTCATGGGGTCACATCTGAAACTCACACCCCAACAGATGAGCCTCCAGTGGTCTTAGGTAACCAAGGCCTTGGGAAAGGATCCAGGTCATGGAAGGGACTCCATCCAGAAAGAGGCAGGCAGACAAGTGTGTGCACACAGTCATGTTCACAGGTCACGCAGGCACACACACAGGGTGGCAGGTGGGCATGGAGTAAGCATGGATGCCCCTGTGGCTGCACAGAATATTCACCTCTGCTTGCTTTGAGGCCTTTCAGCCTACAGTTCCAGAGGGCTGGCTAGGGGCTGGGAGCTGGGGACTCAGTGGTAGCTATGCTAACAGTCCCTGCCCACACGGAGAGGGTGGTCTCCATGTGCACTCACGCTCTGGAAAGGATCCACTATGTGGGAAGTGATGGGCTGGGGGAGGTGAAAGTGGAAAAGGTGAGCATGCGCAGTGGGGAGCCACCAGGTCTGAGGATTCCAAAGGTCTCCAGATGCTTCCCTCACAGACAGAGAGGGTCTGCCGTGAAGGTACATGTGGGTAATGGGGCAGGGCTGTAGGTGTGTGTGTGCAAGGGAGGTTGTGTGTGACGTTTGCTATATGGACACATGTAGCTGTGTACATGGAGTGTGCATATGTGAATCTGGGACAAAAGTAAATCATGTATGTGTTTATGTGAGTTTTACAGGTAGGTGTGTGGGTAACGGTGTGTATGTGTATGTCACAGGGCCTGTTACCATGGGAGAAAAGGAGAGGGAAAGGCATCATTTGGCCCCCGTCTCATGTTCATAAGCCTCAAAAATGCATCAAGAAAACAAGATGGGTAGATGGAGAGAGAAAGGAACAGATGGATGTGTAGGTGAGTAAATGGCTGGATAAGTGGTAGATGGGTGGGTGAACAGAGAGAGAAAGAGATGGCTGGAGGCCTCAGCTAGTGGGCTACATAGTGAGTTCCAGGCCAGCCTGGGCTACCTAACAAGACATGTCTCCAAAAATAAAATTTAAAAATAAATAAATTTTATTTAAATAGAATTTAAATTTCTTTATTAAAAATAAATTTATAAAAATTTATTTTAAAAAATATTTTTAAAAATTTATTTTAAAATTTATATAATTTTTTTTAATTTAAAAATTTGAAAAGAGACATGACTAGTGGCTGGATGGAGGCAAATACTGCACAATGTTCACTGTTGGTTCCAGGTAATGCACATATAGGGTTCTCAGCACGATTCTTTTGAGCTTTCTGGACATTTGAAATTTTTTATAGGAAAATATACACTCAAGGCGGGCTGGGTGTCTACTCCAGAAGATCATGGGCAAGATGAAAAGGACAGGACTTCATCAGACAATCTTCAACTTAGATTCCACTACCAGACTTCACAGCTCTGTGAACTCATATTTTTTTACAACTCCTATAATTATCTTGTGAGTCTCTCAATTATGTGTACATGTATATGCGTGCGTGTGTGTGTGTAAAATGCTAACTTGTTAAATAAAAGCATGTAAAACATACCACAATTGTAACTATCCTATTTAGGCCTTTCTTCTTTTTTAACTTACTATTGTTGTTGTTGTTGTTGTTGGGTGCCATCGAGTTGTATCCAACTCATAGAGACTCTATTTACACCAAATGAAGCACTACCCAACACTGTGCCATGCATATGATCTTTTTATGTTTGAGCCCAATGTTGCAGCCACTATGTTTCTTCTAATTTTGAGTAGTGCCGCACTGGCAAAAGGAGGTCCCAGAGGCTTTACTCCATTCCCATCATTAAGGTCAACTCTACTTGAGGAGGCAACTCTTCCCCAGTCATCTCTTAAAGGACTTTCAGGCTGAGGGGTTCATTTTTGGCACTATATTTGACAATGCTTCTCAATTATCCATAGAGTTTTCAATGGCTAATTGTTTCGGGAATGGGCTGCTGGGTCCTTCTCCCTAGTCTGTCTTAGTCTGGAAGCTCAACTGAAACCTGTCCGACATGGGTGGCCCTGTTGGTGTCTGGGATACGACTGGCATAGCTTTCAGCATCATAGCAACATGTAAGCCCCCAAAGCATGACAAGCTGACAGGTATGTGGGGGGGTTAACTTTCTGGGAGTCTCAAAAAACAGAAGTGGTCCAGGCCTCTGTCCATTCTCTAGACCCTGCTGTTGAGGCTGCCTGTGCTGGAGATATGGTCATCTTTGGGTGGGTCAGGCCATTGCCCTGGCAGTGCCCATACTGAGAACTTAGCCTCCTCCCAGCCCCCATGAAGCCAGCACCATTCTTGGCATAAAAGGGATGTCTTGGGGCTGAGGAAGGGCAGCCACAGGATCCAGGACAGCCTTGGGGACAGGTAACTATGTCATCTAATGCTTGGACACGCTCAGGCCAAGCAGCGTCCTCTGGCCAGCAGCAAGAGTGTGGGTGGCTGCAACTCTGATGTTTCCTGGAGGAGGATGGGGCAAAGGCAGGGAGTCCAGAGCCCTCCTGTGCCAGCAGCTTCTCTTGCCCTCCTGTGCATTCATTTCTTCCTGCCCGGGCCATCCATCTTGCTCTGCTCAGTGCCTTAGGCCCAAGCTTTCCACTCCCTCTCATTGGACAGATGGGGAAACTGAGGTCTGGAATGAATGGACCTGCTCAGGCCACACAGCAAGAGGACAGCAGCACGGGCCCAAGGACTTCAGGACGCCTGCAGAAGGGGGAGCCAGACCCAGCCGACCCAGAATGTGAGCCCCAGAGAGCCCTCCACTGAGCAGATCACACACAAGATCCAGAGGGCCTGGTGGGCACCAGAAATAGCACATGGCTGAAGGCAAGCCTGGCAGAGTGACCCTGGACAGCTCCCTGCCCCTGTCTGGGCCTCAATTCTTCCATCAGTAAAATGAACAATTTGAACTACAACCATGGCTTTCACACATGCTTTGGAACAGAACCTCTACCAGCTACAAGGGGAGCTGGCCCAGGCCACATGGGGAAGGCCAACACCCAGCCCCTCCTCTCCCCAAAGAAAGTTCCAGTGAACTGAAGAACCCTGGGGATTAAAGAGCAGCCTTCAGCACAGAACCAATTTCAGCTGGGCCGCTTCCCAGTTATGCAGACCCAGACAAGGCTCTCCAAGCCTCAGTTTGTTCATCTGTAAATGGGAGCAATAGACCAATCTCTTAGGGCTGTGTGACAATTAAACAAGACAATTCGTGTCCAGTGCTTGGCACATAGTAACCATATTACAACTTTGGGCAGTATGACTATTGGTGCTATCTACCCCCAAATGAGCTGGGATTTAGCTCAGTTGGTAGAGCACTGCGCTGCAGTCTCTGAGGACCTGAGTTCAATTCCCAGCACCACAAAAATGGGAGAAGGACCTGGCAATCCACTCCCAAGGCAATTGCCGTTGAAAACCCTATGAGGGTCGCTAGGAGTCGGATGCCGACTCTACGGCACCTAACAACAACAACCCCCAAATGAGAATAAGCATGAACTCTGTTACTTCGCCATAAGTGCATCTGCTATTCCAGACCCTAAGGCCAAACCATTTGGGTAGCTGCTACCCCAAATTCTTCAGTCCCACCCATCTGTGCATCTGGTTCGAAACAGCAGGGCATGCGGGGGCTGCTGTGAGGCTGGGCTGTGCCCCGGGGAGGGGAAGCACAGGGCTTCCTGTAATCAGGGAGCCTCAAAACAGGGCTCATTTCCTCTGGAGAAGCAAGCCCTCGGCAGGCCAGGCAGGCCGTCATTAGCGTCCCAACCCTGCTCAGCCCCAGGCCATGACCCAGCTGCTCAAGCCCCAGAGAGAGGGAGACAGGTAGTAGCCAAAGCCTTTCATGCCAGGGAGCCCTCCTCAAGGACCCCCTCAGGGCCCCTGGTTCAGAGAAGGGTGCCTGGCGACACAAACAGGAAGGCCAGTCTACTGAAGCCAATGCCCCACCCACCTCACTAGGCAGCAGTCAGCCAGAGGGAAGACTGAGGCCTGTCATTGAGACTCCTTCAGGCTCTGAGCTAAAGGAAGTTCAAAAGCATCTGATATATACATTGTAGACACAATGAGACATTAGCCTACCTTCAAAAGGAAGGGAATTCTGCTATGGCATGGATAAGCCAGGAGAATATTGTGCTATGTCAATAAGCCAATCACAGGAGACCAAAAACTGCATGATTCCACTCATAAGAGATCTGTAGAGCAGTCAAATTCACAGAGGCAGAAAGTAGAATGGTAGTTACCAGGAGATAGGGAGACAGGAATGGAGAGTAATTAAAAACACAAGGTGAGGCTGGGCATGGAGACCCATGTCTGTTATCCCAGGACTCCTGGAGGATGAGGCAGGAGGATCATGAATTCGAGGCCATCCAAGGCTACATAGCAAGACGCTATCAAAAGAAAAAAATTGAAAGACAATGAGCATTATATAGGATGTGAAACATTTTATACTGTGGGAATGTAAATTAGTACAGCCATTGTGGAAAAGTTCGGAGGTTCCTCAAAGGGTTAAAAATAGAACTACCATATGATCCAACTTTCCCACTTCTGGGCATACAAACGGCCCTCCATATCCACAAGTTCTGCATTGGTAGATTCAATTAACTTTAAATGGACACATTTGAAAAAAAATTAACAAAAAAATACAAAAAAAAAAAGACTATAACAACTATTTACCTAGCAATTATATTGTGTTAGATATTATAAGCAATCCAAAGTTGATTTCCCCCCATTTTGTCAGTCAGCTTGTAGTGCTGTGGGGGCTGGCACATTGCTGTGATGCTAAAAACTATGCCACCAGCATTTCAGATACCAGCAGGGCCACCCATGGTGGACAGGTTTCAGCTGAGCTTCCAGACTAAGAAAGACTAGGAAGAAAGACCAGGCAGCCCACTGCCAAACAATTAGTCCTTGAAGACCCTATGAATAAGTAGATATTTAAAAATGAACAATTAAACTTAGAAAGAAGGGAAATATAAGCAGAGTAGAAAGAAGGAGGGAGGGGACTAGCAAAGGGAAGCAAAGGTTGAGGAAAGTGGGAAGGGGAGGAGAAACAATGTAAAGGGATACAGGGGAAGAGGATAGTCTCAGTGTAAATAATGCGACTTCATGAGTACATGGGAAAAATAAAGGAAGATAACCCATAAATGCATATGAATTTTACTACTTATTAGTCAAAAGTTTCCACAAACTGTAAGTTGATTAAAGTGTAACCAAAAGTGATGTAATAGTTGCATAATGGAAAAAGCAAATGCTGTGCTACTCTGCACCCCCCCCAACATTTACCAATAAAAGGAAAGAAAAAAAAGAAAGAAAGAAAACCCTATGGATAGCAGAGAAGCATTGCCAAAAATAGGGCCAAAAATGAGCCCCCTAGTCTGGAAGGCATTCCAAAGATGACTGAGGAAGAGTTGCCTCCTCAAAGTAGAGTTGACCTTAATAATGGGAATGGAATAAAGCCTCTGGGATCTCCAGTTGCTGATGTGGCATGACTCAAAATGAGAAGAAACATAGTGACTGCAACAATGGACTCCAACATAAAAATATCATGTGCACGGCAGTGTTGTAGTGTTTTGTCCTGTTGTACATAGGCTCACTGTGAGTTGGACACAACTTGATGGCACCTAACAGCAACAAAAAATGATTTAAGTTACAGAGTAGGATGTGCATAGGTCATATGCGAATACTACACCATTTTATATATAGGTCTTGAGTATCTTTGGGAGTCCTGGACCAGTCTCCCATGGATGCTGAGGGCAATTATGTATCCAAAGGAAATAAAATCAGTATGTCAAAGACATATCTGTATTCCATGTTCACTGAATTTTTCACAATAGCCAAGATATGGAATCAACCAAGGTGCCCATCAACAAACAAATAAAGAAAATATGGTGTATATATATGCAACAGAATACAATTTAGACTTTAAAACGAACAAAATCCTGTCATTTTCAATAACATGGATAAGCCTAGAGTACATTATGTTATGTGAAATAAGCCAGATATAAAAATACAACTATGGCATGCTCTCTTTTACATGTGAAATCTAAAAATGATGACCTCATGGAGGCAAAGAGAATAGTGGTTGCTAGGTGGTAGTGGTTGTTATTAGGTGTCATCAGGTCCGATTCATAGCAACCCTATGCCATGCCCAGCACTGTCAGTGCTTCTATGTTCATAGGGTTTTCAGTGGCTGATTGCTTTGGGGTTGTTTTTCAGGAGTAGGCTGCCAGGTCTTTCTCCCATTTTTTACAGTGCTGGGAGTGGAACCCAGGGCCTCAGATTGCACAGAGCAGCACTGTACCAATTGAGCTAGAACCCCAATCCTTCCTGGGGGAAAGGGGGGAAGGAACATAATTAAGGAGATATTGGCCAGAGGATACACAATTTCAGTTAAACAAGAGGAATAAATTCAAAAGATCTGTTGGAAAATGCCGTGACAGTTAATACCGTATAGTGCCAAGAGCAGCAGTGCACGCCTGTAATCCCAGCAACTTGGGAGGCAGAGGCAGGAGAACTGTAAGTTTGATACCAGAGGCAGCCTATGTAATTTAGAAAGATCCTGTCTCAAGATTAAAAAAATTAAAAATGGGCTGTAGGTGCAGCCCAGTGGTAGAGTACTTACAAAGTATGTGTGAAGCCCTGGGTTCAACCCCTAAGTAAAGGGAAAAAAAGATGTATGTATTGTGTATTTGAAAATTCCTGAGAGGAGATTTTAAGTTTTCTCACCACAAAAATAAAGAAGCTAAGTATGTGAAGTAATGTATATTTTAATTAGCTCAATTAGCCATTCCACAATGTCTATATTTTTCAAAACATCATGTTGTACACCAAAAAATACTTGTTTTTCTTTTGTAGTAGTACTGGAGGGTGGAAACCAGGCCCTTCCATGTGCTAAGCAAGAGCTCCACCACTGAGCTGCACCCTAGACCCTTTTTCTTTTCGAGACAGGTCTCACTAAGTTTCACAGGCTGCCTCTGGCCTCAAGCCTATGATCCTCTTACCTCAGCCTCCGGAGTCCCTGGGATTACAGGTATGTGCCACAGCACGCAGCACAAATTTTGTTTGTCAGTTAATATTTTTGCAGTGCTGAAAATCAAACCCAGGACCTGACACATGCTACACACTCAGCCCCAATTTAATTTTTTAAGAAGTTCTCCACTGGGCTCTACTTCCTGCTCATGAAGATGTAAAGTTGTTTGTCATAAGTCCTACCTCCTGCCACTGCCACACCTGCCCCGCCACCATTATGGATTGATCTACTAACTGGAAAAAGCAAAACAAAACAAAACAAACAAAAGACTAGCAACTGTGACTCTGTCTTATAAAAAGAACAGATAAGTGCCTAAAAAATGCCTTTCAGGGAAAGTAGAGAATATTTAAAATGATCCAAGTTTCTGAAAATGTACATTCCTGTCTTCTCTATCACTGCAAACAAGTTAGGATTATCCCTGGTGCACTTCAAATCCCAAACATCTTTCTGCTCCAATTTTAACAACTTGCCGATTATTTGCTTCCGTTACTGTCTGTTAGCTGAACCCCCAAGTCAAAGAAAGTTAGAACTCCTGAGATGTCTATAACAGCAAGACCGCTAGAAACAATGCAGCTGTGGAAGGGAAAAAAATTGTAAAATTACTATCAGCAGCCATGAACAGAATTACATACAACCATTCTTCTTCAAAAATCAATTTACCTGACCGGGCATGGTGGTGCATGCCTGTAATCCCAGCAGCTCAGGAGGCGGAGGCAGGAGGATCACACATTCAAGACCAGAGGTAGTTTTCATAACTTAGCAAGACCCTGTCTGAAAAAGTAAAAAAAAAAAAAGGGCTGGAGGCACAGCTCAGTGGTCCAGCACTTGCAAAGCATGCTGGCACGAGGCCCTGGGTTCAACCCCCAGTACCACAAAACAAAATAAAACTAAACAAAAAATCAGTTTACCTGGAATATAGTGAAAATGGCTTTTAAGTGTTTTTAGTAAATTTGACAGAAGATATACATATTATTTAAATATATAAATATGTAAATATAAATATATTTTACACATATATGTATATATACGTATATATGTATATGTGTATATATATATATGTATATATGTATATATATATATATATATTTGTTGTTAGGTGCCATTGAGTCATGTCCGACTCATAACAACCATCATGGGTTTTCAATGGCTGATTATTTCGGGAGTGGATTGCCATGTCCTTCTCCCCGTGTGTGTGTGTGTGTGTGTGTGTGTGTGTGTGTGTGTGTGTGTGTGTGTGTGTTTATATATGTGTGTGTATTTATATATATGTGTGTGTTTGTGTATCCTTGTGTGTGTGTGTGTGTAGTTTTTCTTAAATTCTCCACTGGGTGCTGTGGTGCATGCCTGTAATCCCAGCACTTGGAAGGCTGAGGAAGGAGGATCTTGAGTTCAAGGTCAGCCTGGGCTGCACAGCAAATTTGAGGCCAGCCTGAGCTACATGGTGAGACTCCTTCTCAACAAACGAACGAATAAAAAAGTTCTCTGGTGCTGAAAATGTAACTCAGTGATAGAGCACTACACACACACACACACACACACACACACACACACACGATCACACACACTCACACACACTCACACACACTCA
Organism: Pedetes capensis; assembly: GCA_007922755.1. Lineage (NCBI taxonomy): Eukaryota > Metazoa > Chordata > Mammalia > Rodentia > Pedetidae > Pedetes > Pedetes capensis. The sequence continues at coordinate 43,567 of VMDO01008534.1, forward strand.
CACACACACTTACACACACACAAATTATAATAAATTTGAACATTTTGAATGGTAAAGAGAAAACATACTCATGCACCCTCCACACACATACCTAGTGCTTCCTCTGGCTTAATAGGTGGGGAAACTGAGTCTAAGACAGGAAAGGAATTTAGCAGAGCACACAAAGAGTGTTGACAGGTGCTCCCTGTCTTGCTGCACCCCTCCAGCTACCGCAACAGGTGCGGGACTGCCATCAGGCCTGCGGTTGGCTCTGTGGCATACCTCGGATTCATCACCTTTTAAAAACATGGGCTGGGGATGTGGCTCCGTGATAGAGTGCTTGCTTGCGCAAGGCCCTGGGTTCAATCCCAGCACCACAAAACAATAATTTTTTAAAATTCCGTAGCTTTACTCTGGGTTTCATTTCCCCCAATGGTAAAATCCTACCTTTCCTAGGACAGCAGGAGCCTCACCTGTCCAGTTCACCACGGGGTCCCAACTCCCAGATTTGCATCAAGCAGGCTAAATAAATGACTTTAAGAGAACTGAGAAAACAGAAATAGTTTTAAACATTTGAAAGAGAAAACCAAACACGGTGACACACAAATGTAGTCCCGGCAACTCTGGAGGCCAAGGCAAGAGGATTACTTGGGCCCATGGGGTCAAAGTCAGCCTGGGCCACATAGGGAAACTCCATCTCAAAGAAAAAAAAAAAAAGATAGAAAAGAAAAGGGCTGGATGTGGTGGCCCACACCTGTAATCCCAGCGACTCAGAAGATGGAGGCAAGAGGATTATGAGTTCAAAGACAGAGGCATCTTGTGGAACTGAGAAAGACCCTGACTCAAAATTTTAAAAATGAGCTAGAGGTGCAACCCAGTGGTAGCACTCTTGTGAAGTATGCACAACACCCTTGATTCGATCCCCAAGTACCAAAAGAAAAAAGAAAAAAATTAGAAGACTTCAGCTGTGAGGTGAGTGCCATGGCTCACACCTACAATCAAGGCAATTTGGGAGGCTGAGGCAGGAGGATCATGAGTTTGAGGCCAGAGGCAGCCTGTGCAATTTGGCAAGGACATGTCACAAAATAAAAAAACTTAAAAAGGAGCTGAGGATGGCACTCAGAGGTAGAGCACTTGACTAGCATGTGCGAGGTTCTGGGTTTAACTGAAAAAAAAAATTCACTTGTTGATTCTCAACTTCAACTTTTTATTTTTATCTTGCAGTGCTGAGGAGGGAACCCAAGGCCTCACACATGCTATGCAAGTGCTCTACTACTGAGCTAGAAGCCCAACCCTCAACATATTTTATTTTTTATTTTATCTTATTTTATTTTTTGGTGGTATTGGACTGGGGAGTTGAACCCAAGGCCTCATGTATACTTTGCAAGTGCTCTACCACTGAGCATCCCTAGTCCTTTTTTGTTATATGTCTTGAGCCAAGGTTTTGTTAAATTACACGGGCTGCCTCTGGCCTCAAACTTGCAATCCTCCTGCCTCAGCCTCCCAAGTCACTGAGTTTACAGGCATGTGCCTAGCTTCTCAACATATTTTATTCTAATACTGGGTTTTTGTCATATGTTTTGTTTTGTTTTTGTTTTGTGGTCCTGGGCCATTAAACCTAGGACCTTGCACATACTTTTGGAAGTGCTCTACTACTGGGCTCCATCCCTATCCTCATAGGGTTTTCAATGGCTGATTGTTTCAGGATTGCCTCAGGAGTGAATTGCCACATCCTTCTTCCATTTTTCTGGTGCTGGGAATCAAACTTGGGACCTCAGAGACTGCAGAGTGGTGCTCTACCAACTGAGCTAAATCCCAGCCTCCCTGTCTGGATTAGGGCACTGAAAATCTCCTGTCCCAGGAAATCCTTCAGTCCTGGGCAAACTGGGACAATTCATTACCCCAATTCTATGTGATATCATATCCATGTTTTGGTTTGGGTTTTTGATTTTTTTTTTTTTTTTTTTCAGTTAGGGATCCAACCCAGGGCTTCACACATCTATAGCTTTTGATCTGTTTTTTAAAACACTTTTTATTGGCTGGGCTTAGTGTCACATGTCTGTAATCCCAGCACTTGGGAGGCTGAAACAGGAGGATCAATTTAAGCACAAGGCTAGTGTGGGCTACCCTGCAAGATCCTATGTCAAAATATATTTCAAGTACCATAAAATCCTCTTATGTTGAAATGCATTATGCAAAAAAGCCAGGCACACTGGCATACACTTGTAATCCCAGAATTTGGGTAGTGGAGATAGGAGGATGGTGAGTTTGAGACCAATCTGGGCTGCATAGAGAGACTCTTAAAAAAAAAAAAAAAGCACAATGCCAGGGATTTTAGTATATTCATGACCTTGTGCAATCATAAGTGCAATCATAACTGCTATCTAGTTCCAGAACTTTTTTTTTTTTTTTTTTTTTTTTGCGGTACTGGGGGTTGAACCCAGGGCCTCGCGCCTGCATGCTCTGCAAGTGCTGGACCACTGAGCTGCACTTCAGCCCATTTTTTTTTTTACTTTTTGAGACAGGGTCGCGCTAAATTACTCAGACTGCCTCTGGTCTCGAACCTGCGATCCTCCCGCCTCCGCCTCCTGAGCCGCTGGGATTACAGGTGTGCGCCACCACGCCCAGCCAGAACTTTTTCATCTCTCCAAAAAGAAACCCATGCCTTAAGTAGATACCCTTTATCTACACTCCCTGCCAACCATAAATATATTCCCTATCTCTCTGGATTTTCCTACTCTAGATAGTTCATACAAATTGAGTCAAACAACATGTGATCTTTAGTGAATGTCTTCTTTTGCTCTTTCTCTTTTCTTTTCTTTTTATTTTTTTGAGATAAGGTCTCACTGCATATCCCAGGCTGGCCTTGAATTCATGATCCTCCTGATTCAGCCTCCCAACTGCTGGGACGACAGGTCTGTGCCACCACTTTTGGCTTTTTCTTTTACCTAACATGTTTTTATTATGTTTCTAAATCTCATCCATGCTGGTGCATGTATCAGTACTTCACTTTTTTTAATTGCCAAACATTTCACTGTATGAATATATCCTACATAAATGCGTGTATGTGTGTGTGTGTGTGTGTGTGTTTAATACTGGGAGGCTCATGCATACTTTGTAAGTGCTCTACCACTGAGCTGCACCCACAGCCCCTTTGTATTTTTTATCTTGAGACAGGGTCTCCCTAAATTACACAGGCTGCCTCTGGCCTCAAACTTGCAATCCTCCTGCTTGCACCTCCTGAGTTCCTGGGATTATAGGCATCAGCCACCATGCCCAGCCTCTCCTACATAATTTTTACCCATTCATCAGTTGTTAGGCATTTAAATTGCTTCCACTTTGGGGCTACTATAAATAATGCTGCCATGAACGTATAAATACAAGTTTTTGTGTGGACATATGTTTTCACTTCTCCTGGGGGTTTATCCAGGAGTTAAATTGCTGGGTCATGTGGTAACTCTATGCTTAACTTTTTGAGGAGTTGCCAAACCCTTTTCCAAAGGCATTGCACCCTTCTACACTCTCGCCAGCAATGCCTGAGGTCTTCAATTTCTCCACATCCTTGCCTACACCTGTTACCATCCGTCTTTTTTATTTTAGCCATGCTAGTACTCTGTTGGCTGTATTATAAAATTTTGGTTCTAAATTACTTATCGTTAAATAAAATCAAATGCTAGGGATATGGCTCAATGGGAGAGCATTTGCCTAGCATACACAAGGCCCTGGGTTCAATCACTAGCACTACAAAAAAAAAAAAAAAAAAGACAAAACCTGGATCTGGGGAAGTGGGAGAGGTGGGGTGATAGCTGTTCTCTGGAAGGAGCTGTTTCCTTGACTGGGGTCTACAAGAAAGGCCTGGGAAGAGAAGATGCTAATCAGTGCCCTCGGACCCTTAGAGACCAGCCTACGCTAGTGGCAAGACTCTCATAAATAAATAAGAAAAGGGGAAAGCTGCAAAAGACCACACACGTTGTTTGATTCTATTTATTTGATGCATCTAGAGTAGGAAAATCCGAAGGGACCGAGAATAGATTTATGTTTGGCATGAAGCATAGACAAGACAGACAAGGGGTGGCTGTTTAACGGGTATGGGGTTTCTTTCTTCCTTCCTTTTTTTTTTTTTGGTGGTACTGGGGGCTGAATTCAGGGCCTTGTGCATATTTTGCAAGCACTCTGCCACTGAACTGCACCTCTAACCTCTATTTTTTTACTTTTATTTTTTAAATTGAGACAGGGTCTCGCTAAATTTACACAGGCTGCCTCTGGCCTCAAACCTGCGATCCCCCTGCCTCTACCTCCTGAGTCACTTGGATTACAGGCATGCCCCACCATGTCCGGTGGCATGGGATTTCTTTTTGGAGGGATGAAACTGTTCTAGAACTAGATCGCACTGGTGATTGCACAACCTTGTGAATATACTAAAAACCACTGCATTGTGCCTTTTTTTTTTAAGACAGCATCTCACACTTGGGAGGCAGAGGCAAGAAGACTGTGAGTTCAAGGACAGCCTGGACTCCATAGAGAAACCATATCTCAAAAATAAGTAAAATAAATAGACAAATAAAACAACCCCCTTTGAATGTGCATTATGTCTACCATATTTCCCAGAACATGCAACATACCACTCCATATCTCTGAAGGCCAGGATACCAGCCTAATGTACAAGGTATGATTAAAAAAATATGGTGAGCTGTGCTCAGTGGCTCATGCTTGTAATCCCAGAGACTCAGAAGGCCAAGGCAGGAGGATCACAGGTTTGAGGTCAGAGGTAGCCTATGCAACTCAGCGAGACTCTGTCTCAAGATAAAAAGTTTTAAAAAAGAAAATGAGTTTGGGGTGCAGCCCAATGGTAGAGCACTTGTAAAAGTACATGTGAGGCCCTGGATTCAACTCCGAAGTACTGCAAAAGCAAACAAAAAAATAGTGAATGTTTAAATGTTTAAAATTATTACAATAAAAGACCCATTGCCAATCATCCCCTCAAAAGACTCCCTTTGGCTTCAAACACTCTTATCCCGTCATTCTTGCCACTTTCTGAAGCAGCTCTGGAAGTCCTCTTTCATGACTGTCTTTAGTTTCATCCTCTCTCAGGACCATGTTCCATGTCACACACACATCCCTTCTGGTATGGTGATTTCTGTCAAATAAAACCATTATGGTGTGTCCTCATCCACCTTATTCACCAGATCTGCTGTCATGTGACTTCTGGCTCTTCCCCAAAGTCAAAATAGCCATGAAAGGTAAATGTTTTGAATCAATTCAGGACACTGAGGCAGCCATGATAGTGCCAGTGAAGACACTCATGAAAGAGGACTTCAGGAACTGCTTCAGAAAGTGGCGAGAACAATGGGATAAGGGTATTCGAAGCCAGAGGGAGTGTCTTGAGAGGGTTGAATGGCAATGTGTCTTTCACTGTCATAATTTTTAAAATTTAAACGTTCACTGTATCTTTTGATCACACTTCATATGTGGACTAAAGTCATTTGCAATGTCTGCACATTGTAAGCAACACTGGAATAACCAGCCACGTACAGATTTGTGTGTCTCTACGATTCTTTCTTTCTAGGCTGTGGTTTAGCTCAGTTGGTAGAATACTGTTCTACATGCTCTAAGGCCCTGGGTTTGATCCTCAGAACTGCATAAACAGGAGAAGGACTGGGCAGCCCAATCCCAAAACAGTCAGCCATTGAAAACCCTATAAATAGCAGAGAAGCACTGACACAGCGTTTGGCACACCACTGGGGAATGTTTCGTTCTGTTATACAGAGGGTCACTGTGAGTCGAACCTGACTCAACGGCACCTAACAACAACAGGATTCTTTCCTTGGGGAAAATTCATAAGAAAGGAATTATGTGTCTAAGGGATGCACATTCAAATGTACACATGGCACAATGAGGTTCCCAGTGGTGGACAGTGAAAGACAAATTTCCTCTCTCCCTGCCCTCAGCTCCACCACAGACACCAGTCTCTTAAGCATTCTTCCCCGAATATCTTAAAATGCATACTTTTGAGGCCCTCACAGTGTACTGGCCCAGAACGCTATTTCAAATGATGAACCCACTGCGGGTGGGGAAGCTTCCTGTTCATCCTTCTTATGCACATTGTTCTTCTACTTTTCTTTTTGCCACACTTTCTCGACTGGCTTTGCTTTAGTTTTCTTATTTACTGTACTTTTTTATATGTATTTTTAACTTGTATTATTCATCTGTATTAATATTTGTATTCTTTTGTATATGTGTTATCTGCGTTTCCTATTTGATACCAGAACATTCTAACATAGGAAACCCAATCACAACCTGTTTAGCATTTTTGGCGGTTCCCCACCCTCTAATAAAGACCCAACTCCCTAATTGGGCCACAGGGCCTCAGTGGCTTATTCCAGCAGCCCTTGGTCCCTTCCCTCAACATTATCTGGACTACTTGCAGTTTCCAAAAATAGCTGTGCAACCTCTCTCCTCCTGGCTTTGGCAGTTGTGGACATTGCCTCTGCTCCAGGACCCTTGGGATCGCCCCCACTCCCTGTCTGATGGAATCACTTGTTTACAGGGCCAGCTTCATGGGTGGGCAGCCCGTGCAGAAGGACCCTCTGGTTAGGAAGAGCCCTGGACTGGCTTAATGCTCTGCTGCCACTGCTTTGAAATTCATAACAATCGTGTAACAATTCTGTGCTGGAACCTGCCAATTAGGCAGCAGGTGGTACTTGTTTGCCTTCCTGCTCTCACACAGCATGATACACACCTGACCTTGGCGCTGCCTAAGCCCCTCTTGTGCTCCCAGTCCCTGGCTGAAGGCAAATGAATGAATGAATGCCCCAAATGTATGAATGACATGAATGAATGGATAAAAAGAAGACAGGAAGGAAGGAAAGAAAGAAGGAAAAAGGGAAGGGATCTGTCATACCAGGAAGAGCCAGACAGGAGGAATTTTTAGCATAAACAAAAGTTGGGAGGGTATTCCAAGTAGAGAGAACAGCACAGGCAAAAAAAAAAAAAAAAAACCATCCATGGGCAAGAACCACCCTGGGCAGGACCAGCAGACCCTGGGAACGCACTGCACCGGCCTCAACTGAACCCTGGATCTGGGGGAACTAGTGAGAGGTGGGGTGATGGCTGTTCTCCAGAAGAAACTATTTCCCTGATCAGGGGCAGGGAGAAAGGTCTGGGATCCAGAAGAGGAGGCACTAATTAGTGCCCTGAGAGGGCCTCTCCTGTCAATTAGGGGGTGGTGAGAGGTCAGGACAGGAAGTTAAGCAGGACCAATGGGACAGCCAGACTCAGAATCAGGCCATCAGGGCTTGGTGACTTTTTTTTTTTTTTTTTTTTTGAGTACTAAGGGGCCTCACACATGGTAGGCAAGTACCATACCCCTGCCCTGCACCAGCAGCCCCTTTATTACCTTTTATTTTGAGATGGTTTCTCACTATGTTGCACAGGCTGCTTCTGGCTTTGAACTCACAATCCTTCTGCCTCGGCCTCCCCTGTCGCTAGGATTACAGGCATGCACCATGGCATCCAGCATGATTGGCTTGGTGATCTAAAAAACCCAGTCAAGTTTCCTTTGCTGCCATGAGGCTTCTGGCTCAGGGACCAGCAGCTCCTTCTCTGAATCCCCATCAGCTGATAGGGCTTCACTGGGCCCCAGACTCCATCCCTGCCCACCCTTGACCTCCAACTCCTCATCCCAAAAGCTGGATAGTGTCCCAGGGCCAGTGGAATCAGTGGGAGGTTAGAGCAGCCCCTGCAGTGGGCATCCCAGCTGCTAACGGGATAGAGAGATAAACCCTTGGGTTTATGAGCTTAGGGGTTGGTCCTGCCCAGCACAAAGAGGCCCAGATGACTGCAAACCACTGAAGAGGTTGAGATTCCCTTATCCGAAATGCCCGAGACCAGAATTGTTTCAGAGTTTGGATTATTTTTTCAGGTTTTGGAATATTTCCAACTGTCAGCACAAAATTAGTTTATGTTTCATATGCACCCTATACACATAGCATGAAGGTTCTTGTTTTTAGCAATGTCGTACATACTACGTACACTGAACCATCAGAAAGGGAAGGTGTGGATATATCATCCACCCATAAGGAACTCGGTGGTTGTTTGGCATCATTATCATTCCTGACTTTGAATTTATATGCTACTGATAATCTTTTGCTTTTTTATTTAATTTTTAATTAATTAATTAATTAATTAATTTAGAGACAAAGTCTCACTATATAGCCCAAGCTGACCTTGAACTCAAAATCCTCCTGCCTCAGGCTCTTGAGTGCTAGGATTATAGGCATGTACCACCATGTCCAGTTTAGCAATTTTGTGTGTGTGTGTGTGTGTGTGTGTGTGTGTGTGTGTACTACAGTGCTGAATCCAGGGTCTTGTGCATACTTTGTAAGTGTTCTACCACTGGGCTGCACCCATAGACCCTTTATTATTTTTTATTTTGAGACAGGGTCTTGCTAAATTACACAGGCTGCCTCTGCCCTTGAACTTGCAATTTTCCTGGCGCCACCTCTGAGTTGTTGGGATTACATGTATGCGCCACTGCTCCCAACTAGCAATTATTTTCTTAATACATTTATTCACACATAAGTATTTAACAGTAAAAAAAAATGGCATATCATTAATGTAGGGAAAAAATGATGTGTTCAGGCTAAAAGCAGCATAGTAGCATCACCAAGACACCTGTATCAGCTATGATAAACACCAGCAACAACAATGTCAGTAGCATTCAGTCCTCACCCCTCATGCAGTGTTTTGATTAAAAGGTTACTAGAAGGGGTGTGGCTCAGCGGTAGAGTGCTTGCCTAGCTTTGGGTGAGACCCTGAGTTCCATCCCCAGCTCTGCAAAAATATTAAAAAATAAAAAAATAAAACCACTCTTAGCTCATATAAAAAGTTTCTATACACTGAGTTTATTTTTTAGGTGTGCAGAAACATCAGAAGTCATTGTCATCATCATCAATGAACATAGTTCCAGGCTGCTGGTGGTAGCAGGTGTTCATAATTGTGTCTTTGGTCACTGTGCTCCAAGCATTGCCAATAGTATATAGGACATCATTCATGTTAATCTTTTACAGCTGGGCCATGGTGGCACACACCTATCATTATTGGGACTCTGGAGGCAGATGTAGGAGGATCTCAAGTTCAAGGCCTGAGGCAGCCTGCATAACTTAGCAAGACCCTATCTCAAGATAAAAAGTTTAAAAAAGGGCTGGGGATGCATCTCAACTGCGGAGGTATTGAAAAATCTGCACAAAATGCTGGGTTAAAACCCCTAGTAAACAAACAAACAAACAAACAAACAAGCTTTCTTTGCAAACCTTCCACGCCCACATCTCTGATCACAGCTGCCACCATGCTGTTAGAGAAATTCTGTTCCTATTTATTCCTCATCGCCCTAGGGATCTTCTGGCCACATGGCTAAATGAACATAGTCACACTTGTGGGAAAGTGTGTGGCATAAATATGGGGTTTTTTTGTGGGAATTTCAGCTTCAGGATGAACAGGACAGTTTTCAAGGAACAACAGGATCTTGTAGTCTTGATGGCTTCCCTGTAGTAAGCATGAACTGCTGGCATAGACTGGATCCTACTTCTATTAGGTTAGGCAAGTTACTGAACCTCTCTGGGCCTCTCTTTCCTCACCTAAAAATATGGATAATAAACTGAGGGTGTAGCTCAGTGGTAGAGCACTTGCCTCACATGCATAAGACATTGAATTTGAACCTCATCACTGCCAAAACAAAAATAATAAAATGTGGACAATAGCAGCACTTATATGGTCATATTATTGGAAGGAGTATTTAGCTCAGTTGGTAGAGCACTGTGCTGCAATCTCTGAGGGCCCAAGTTGGAGTCCCAGCACCACAAAATGGGAGAAGGACATGGCAACCCACTCCCAAGGCAATCCCAAAACAGTCAGCCATTGAAAACCCCATGAGGGTCTCTATGAGTCGAATACCGACTCGACGGCACCTAACAACAAACAAGTAAAACAACACAGGGCTGCACCTGTGGTAGCCATTATAACCACCAGTCCCTGTCTCACAAGCTCCCCTTGAGAGAAGAGGCACTGCCTGCCTGTTCAGAGCTGTAACCCCTTAGTACATCAAAGGGGCTCGAGAATATTCAGTGAAACAACTGGGCTATTTGCTTCTCTCTGGGTATTTTACCCTTTCCCCACTTTCTCCTGTCCCAGCTCAAGCAGGGGTCTGTTAGACAGGCCAGAGGCTCCCACAAACTGGAAGGAGAGGAAGGATGGAGGCAGTGGTAAGTGCAGAGATGTCCTCGCCCTGAGATGGCCCTGTAGATTGTGGCCAGAGCCCATAGGGGGACTGACCAGAAAGACCCTGAGCCACAGCATGACCCTGACTCAGCTAAACAAGCCTCATATGGTCCTATAATGCCCAGAAGTGGAGGGAGATGTTAGCCCCAGAAGGGCCATGCAAAGCAAAACCAAGGTGACCTGGTCAGATGTAAGACCAGGAGACATACAGACCCACCAAGCCTTACCTCTACATGAATTCATCTCCCATCCCAATTTATTTTATTTTGTTTTTTTTTTTTTTTTATTTTGCGGTACTGAGGTGCTAACCTCAGGACCTCATGTTTACTTTGCAAGCGCTCTACTGCTGAGCTGCACTCCAAGCCCTTTTTAATTTTTTTATCTTGAGACAAAGTCTTAAGTTATGCAGCCTGCCTCTGGCCTAGAACCTACAAACCTCCTGCCTCTGCCTCCTGAGTTGCTAGGGTTACAGGTGGTACCACCATACCAGGCTTTCCACCCCAGTTTAGACACAACTCTGGTCTGAAGAAAATGAAGTTCTATTTTGTAGATCTTTGAGTGGTTGTCTGTAGTCGTACCTGGCACACATGCAGAAAGAGCCATAATTACTGCTCACTATCAGACTTCTCTGAGCCTCAGTCTGCCATCTGGACGGTGGAGGCAGTTTCCCCTTCTGGGATGCTTGTGCAGGTTTCAGTCAGGACAAAAGTTCCCAAAGACCTGATGTGCTGTCTCACTGAATCCTCTCAACAACTCTGTGAAATGAGAACTACTATTAGCTCTGATTTACAGATAAGGAAACTGAGGCCCAAAGCATCAGACCTGTAATCAGGTCTGAAGTTGGGTAGCTGGTGACTGCACCCCACATCCACAGCTTCCCTTATTCCTCTCCATGCTGACAAAAGCAAGCAGAGTGTGACAATGTTCAAATGAAGATAGAGAAGAGTTTTACCAGCTTCTGCAATCTGAAATAGATCAGACATGCAATAAGGATGCACTGATAATTATTGGCGACTGGAAAGCAAAATTTAGAACCAAAAAGAAGGCTCAATAGTTTGAAAATATGGCCTTGGTGACAGAACGATGCTGAAGACCGCATGATGGAATTTTGTCAGACCAACAACCTTTTCATTGCAAATTTTTTCACCAACACAAATGGTCACTATACACATGGAATTCACTAGATGGAACATGTTGTTGTTAGGTGCTGTCGAGTCGTGTCTGACTCATAGTGACCCTCACAGGGTTTTCAATGGCTGATGGTTTCAGGATTGCCTTGGGAGTGGACTGCCATGTCCCGCTCCCATTTTTGTGTGCTGGGAATCGAACCCAGGACCTCAGAGACTGCAAAGTGGTCCTCTACCAACTGAGCTAAATCCCAGCCCCAAATGGAACATACAGGAACCAAATTGACTGCATTTGTGGAAAATGTTGATGGGAAAGCTCAATAGCAAAAGTCAAAACAAGACCAGGTGCTGACTGTGGATCAGACCACCAACTGCTCATATGCAGGTCCAAATTGAAACTGAAGGAAACTAGAACATGTGTATGAGAGCCAAGGTGTGACTTCGAGTATATTCCACCTGAGTTCAGAGACCTCCTCAAGAACAGGTTTGATGTGTTAGACACTAATGACTGAAGACCAGATGAGTTGTGGCATGACATCAAAGACATTATTCATGAGGAAAGCAAAGTTATTTAAAAGACAGGAATAAAAGAAAAGACCAATTTACATGTCAAAAGAGACCCTGAAACTTGCCCTTGAACATAGAGTAGCTAAAGGAACAACATGAGGAAGTTAAAGACCTAAATCGAAGTGACAGTGTTTACTAAAACGAAAAGACTTGCATTAATATGGGAAGCAGGGAAGGAAGGGTGGGGTCCTGGACAGAGCAGGGCTGAGGCGGGGCGTGGCTTAGCGCCCATCAGTGTTCCCGCGGAGGTACAATGAATGCCATGCTCGCAGCTCCAGGGTTTTGGGTCAGCACAGCTTGGCCCAGGAGGCCTTAGGAAATGAGAAACCTCTCCCCCGAGTGGGAGAGGGCCACCTTCAGCCGCCCAGGGAATGAATGTACCTGGCTGGTGTCGGGAGACACAGCTCAAGTGCCAGCTCTGCCTCTAGCTTTCAGGGTGACCCCCAGCAAGTCACCGTCTTCCTGAGACCTCCGTTTTCTCTCCTAGCCGCAGCAAGGATAAAAATCAAGCTTAGCGGGTCCGCGAGCTCGACACCCTCTCCTAGCTGGTTTCGTAGTGCCCCCTGGTGGACAAGCCGGCGCGCGCCGCCATCAGCTCCCCGAGAGGACCTAGAAGAATCGCCCTCAGGTCAGCCACCTGCCCTCGCTGGACGCATGAAGGAGGTACCCATGGGCCTCATTTCCACATCCCAAGAGGAAAGAAAGGGTCCGAGGAGATCTGGATGGGCCAAGAAAATGCCCATGCTCTGGCTCTGTCACTTCTTACTCTTCTCTGAGCCTAGGTTTCCCTATCTCTTAGAAGGGAGTTAATAGAATGAGTCCAGGGGGCTTGGGGGAGGGGGCCAGCTCAGTGATAGAGCATTTGCCCAGCATGTGCCAAGCTCTGGGTTCCATCCCTGTTGTTGTTGTTGTTAGGTGCCATCGAGTCGGTATCCCACTCATAGCGACCCTCACAGGGTTTTCAATGGCTGTTTCGGGATTGCCTTGGGAGTGGATTGCCAGGCCCTTCTCCCATTTTTGCGGTGCTGGGAATTGAACTCGGGACCTCAGAGACTGCAGCGCAGCGCTCTACCCACTGAGCTAAATCCCAGCCCGATTCCATCCCTAGCACCCTTTAAAAAGAAATCAGTGTCTGCTGGGAGCCATGACACACACCTGTAATCCCAGCAACTGGAGAGACTGAGGCAGGAGGATCACAAATTCTAGGCTAGAGGCAACCTATGCAATGTAGAGAGACCTTGTCTTAAGGAGGAGAAGGAAGAGGAGGAGGAGGAGGAGGAGAAGAAGAAGAAGAAAGAACAAGAAACAGAAAAAGAAAGAAAGAGGTGAGTCCTGGCCTGTGAAGCATAAGATTTGGATTTTCATTGCATTAATGAGCTATGTGAGCTTAGACAAGTCCCTGCTCTTTCATTGGGCCTCAGTTTCCCCATTTGCACAAGTTGATGGGGCCAAATGGCTTCAAGACCCCTCTGGCTGTGACATTCAGGAGTTCAAGTGGGTGCTGTCAATTTAAGGAGATTAAGAAAAGATGTGGGCTGGGGTTTAGGTCAGTTGGTAAAGTGTTGCTTTACACTCTCTGAGGCCCTGGGTTTGATCCCCAGCACTACAAAAACTGGGAAAGGATATGGCAATCCACTTCCAAAGCAATTTCAAAACAATCAACCATTGAAAACCCTATGAGGAGCTCGGTGTAGTGGTGCATGCCTATAATCCCAGCAACTCAGGAGGCAGAGGCAGGAGAATTATAAGTTTGAGACCAGAGACAGTCTGGGTAATTTAGTGAGACCCTGTCTCAAAAAGAGAAAAAAAAAAAAAAAAAAAAAAAAAAAAAAAAAAAAAAAAAAAAAAAAAAAGGGCTGAGGGTGCAGCTCAGTGGTACAGCACTTGCAAAGTATGCAAGCGTGAGGCCCTGGTTTCAACCCCCAGTACCACAAAAAGAAAAAAAAAAAAGGAAAAAAGAAAAAAGAAAGAAAGAAAGAAAAGAAAAAGAAAAAGAAAAGAAGAAAACCCTATAAGGGTCACTATGAGTCTGACCTGACTTCACAGCACCTAACAATAACAACAACAAGTAAAGGTGTAAGGGAGCCTAGTGCTATGGGGCATGCCTGTAATCCCAGCAACTCAAGATGTGGAAGCTAGAGGATCTAAAGTATGAGGCCAGAGGTAGCCTGCACGACTTAGTGAGGCCTGTCTCAAAATTTTAAAAGAGGGGCCTGGGAGTGTGGCTCAGTGGTGGAGACTAGCTTATATGAGGCCCTGGGTTCAACGCCCTAGTATCGACAAAAAGAAAAGAGAGAGAGAGAGAGAAAGAGAGAGAGAGAGAGAGAGAGAGAGAGAGAGGTAAGAGGCCCTAAGAAAAGTTTCTTCAGGGAAAGATTGGGTTAAAATCATCTCCTAGGACAAATCAGAGACCACCTAACATTGACTATACATTCAAAATTTTTCATTTGACATATTTATTGAGAACACCCTCAATGCCAGGCCTTGCATTAGGCACTGGCCTTGCAATAAATAGCATATAAGACAGACACAGAACTTGCCCTTAAGAAAAAAATTTATAGCCTAATCCAGGCCACTGATTAGTGCTCAAACATTTACACTGTAGCCTGAACAAGTCACAACAGGCATGTGGACACATCAGCCACATTACTGTTGGAAGGTAAGGTATCAGAAAGGAGGTGACAGGTGAGCAGGGTTTTGAAGAGTAAAGAGGGATACTGCATTCATTTTTCTTTTCCTTTTTTTTTTTTTTTTTTTTGGTGGTGGTGGTGGTTTGGGGTTGAAGCCAGAGCCTCTCACATACTTTGTAAATGCTCTATCAATGGGCTGCACCATCAGCCCATTTTTTACTTTTTATCTTGAGAGAGGGTCTAAGTTACACAGGCTACCTCTGGCCTTGAACTTGCTATCCTTCTGCCTCTGCCTCTTGAGTCACTGGGAGATGTGAGCCACTGCACCTCGGCAGGCACTTCATTCTTTTAAAAATAAACAATTTTCCTGTCTGTCCATCTTAATGAAAGTTCTTTCTTTGGATGGAAAAGTGGGCAAGCAAACTGTGATAGGAATGGAAAAATCCAAAGAACAATAAGGGCTGCTCCTCTAGGTGCCCAGGGTGAACACAGGCAGCTAATGATCACGAGGAATGGACACACAGAGCGGGTGCAGCCAGGAGCCGAGGCCAAAGGTCAGGCATGTCCTTTGAGTACTTGATAATGAAAAAAAACCTCACATTTTGATCTGGAGGAATCAGTTTGGAGGCTCTGATTGGCCAGCTTGGACCATGTAGACATTCCTGGGCCAATGGAGCGTGACAGGAAGCTGGAGAGACAAACCTAACCCCCCAGGCCACACCTTGTAGGGAGGGCTGTCTCTTGGGGAAAGACGGTGGGACCTGGCTGAGCTGGCTCCGAAAGGTCTGCAATATTGAAATAAGTCATAAATGAACCCCACTGGCAAGCAAGGCAAGTTCTTCCCATTCCTGCCAGTGAGAAAGTCCTCCAGACCAGGTAAATGGACTGTCCATTATCTGCCCACACACACTGTTGTCAGCAGAAACGCTGTCAACATAAAAACACCAACTGGGCTTTAAGGAAACAAGAAAATCGTTTATGCTAAGCCAAATATGTGTGACCATGACCCAGAAACACAGACTCCAGTTACCTTGAATGACATTGTTCTATGGTGGAAAGTTTATATGAACTTTTATAGTCACAGAAGAGAAAGTTGAATCGCCAGGCATGGTGGAGCATGCCTGTAATCCCAGCACTCTGGAGGCAGGAGGATCGATGTGAGTTCAAGGCTAGCCTGGGCTACACACACACACACACACACACACACACACACACACACACACACACACGTCATGAATCAATGTGTTTTAAAAAGTCATAGGTAGGCTCACCAGGTAGGAGGGTTACAGCAAGGTATTTCTATTACATTCTTAGATTTAGGATTGTCAGGCTAAGGGATGCACCCCAAGAGTTTTACAGAGAAGTCAAGAGAATGTTAGGTCAAATAGAGAAGTAGATAGTAAATGGATAGCAAAGTGCCTTGGATAGCCCAAAATAATTTTGCCTTTGACCTACTGCATTACATCTCTCCACAATCTTGACATTCTACTCAGCTAAGGTGAAGCAGTCTTCGAGATCTTTACTATAAATGCAACTTCTGTGGAAGGCCAGTCTACAATACCTTCATTGTATATACGTCGATTTTGTAAAAAGGTAAAATGGAATATGTCTACTGTGAAGATAGCTTCCAAATACTGAGTGTTATACGAGAGAATCCCCTCTGCTTCTCCAGGCTGGTGGCATCCTGGCACTCCTGGAGTTGCCCGCGGATTCTGGTCCCTGTGAGGCTGCATCATAAGCATCTGTTTTCTTCCTTTCACAAGAGGTTCTGAGCTCTGCAGTGGCAAACCCGGGGACCACTGCCTCCCAAGTACTGGGATTACAGGTGTGCACACCACACCTGGCCCGGCTTCCTTTTTTACAAGCTGTGTGGTCTTGGGCAAGTGACTTAACTTTTCTGTGCCTCAGTTCCCTTATCTGTAAGATAAAGAATGGTATGTATGGGCGATGAGGACTAAATGAGTTAGAGGACAGAGCAATGCCAGGCCCCTCAACCCCCTTTACAGGCCAGCCTCTAGGGGCCAGCTGAGGATGAGACACCAATAGTAACACTGCCTAACCCTTGTGGAACATTCATTCTAACACTTTATACACACCATCATCCACCCTAAGCCAGCAGGCAGGCTACTGTCGGTGGCAGAGGTGTTGTGTAGAGCTGGAGGGCAGAGGAGAGGCAGCCCAGGCAAGGAGGCAGGTGAGGGTGCTGTGCCTGCCCTGGCTGGGGCAGCTGGTCCACCCAGCTGGCTCCTTGAGAGGCTGCTGTGGTTGTGGGGTTGCCCTCTCAGCGATGGTGGCTAGGGCAAGAGTGTTTGACTCTTGAGTGACTGTTTGTGTCTAGCAGGATGGTGTTTGTAGGACCAAGGGTCTGCAAGGAGAAGACTGTGTCAAACCAAAACTCTTGTGACCAGGAGCTCTCTGAAATAAAAGAGTTAGTTGAGACAGGCACAGTGGCACATGCCTGTCATCCCAGCAGTTAGGGAGGCAGAGACAGACGATTGAAGGTTCAAGGCCAGAGGGAACCTGTATAAATTAGCGAGACTCTGTCTCAAAATTAAAACAGTAAAACATGGGGTAGGGGTAAGGAACTTGCAAAGCATGTATGAGGCCTTGAGTTCAACCCCGATACCACAGAAAAAGAGTTATTGAGCTGTTCCAGATGTTGGGCAGAAGGTCAAGGTCCTGGGGTTGTCAGCAGGGTACAGCAGAGAGTTGCAGCTCAGCATTGCCCCCTAACCTTCGAAGTTCCCCTAGCTGGGACCTTTACTCTTATTAAGCCAGGTCATTGGCTTCATCACAGAAAAGAACTTCAGGATGAGTCAGAGAGTGAAATAAAGCTAGTTTTATAGTACATGTTCAAGGTATAAACACAGGCCTCTTAAGAGAAGAGAGAGAAGCCCTTATGTTAGGGAGCTAGCTAGCTTAGGCACTGGCAGGCAAAATGGAGAAAAGAGGGATTGAAAATGGCGCCTGCTCTCCCTTCTTCCTTTCTTGCCACTCCTCTGTTCTTTTCTCTCTCTCCAGTGACCACATGCATGTCTCTCCCTTCTCTCCGGCCCACCATCTTCTCTATCTGTCCAAGGCACTTTTTCTTCTAAATCCTGATTAAATCTAATGTTCCCTCTGGCTTCTTATCTTCCCCTGGGGAATAGAAAAATCCTTACGCTGATTCATCCAGGGAACTTAGGTTTTTCCAAGTTCTTTTCTAGGTGTATCTACGTGTGCCCAGCTGCCTGTATTACCTGTGATTGTTCCTTCAAGAAGTATTATCTTTAATAAACCTTTTCTAGCCAGATGCGGTGGCACACGCCTGTAATCCCAGCGGCTTGGGAGGCGGAGGCAGGAGGATTGCAAATTCAAGACCAGAGGCAGTCTGCATAATTTAGCAAGACCTTGTCTCAAAAAATAAGAAAATGGGCTGAGGGTGCAGCTCAGTAGTCCAGTACTTGCAGAGTATGCAGATACGAGGCCCTGGGTTCAACCCCCAGTACCACAAAATAAATAAATAAATAAACCTTTTCTGTATTCTCTACTATGTAGAAAATAAAGAAAGAAAAGAAAAAAAGAAAGTGGCTCCTTCTGGGCTGGACGTAGTAGCTCATGCCTGTAATCTCAGCAACTCAGGAGGCAGAGGCAGGAGGATCACAGGTTTGAGGTCAGAAGCGGCCTGCGAATCTTAGCAAGACCTTGTCTCAAGATGAAAATAAAAATAAAAATTAGGCTAGGGGTGTAGCTTAGTGGTAGAATACTTGCAAAGCATGCATGGAGCCCTGGGTTCAACCTCCAGGTCTTAGAAAAAGAAGAAGAGGGCTGGGCACGGTGGCACACGCCTGTAATCCCACTGACTTGGGAGGCAGAGACAGGAGGATTGCAAGTTCAAGACGATAGGCAGTCTGCATATAATTTAGTGAAACCGTGTCTCAAAAAATTTAAAAAAAAATTGGGCTGGGGTGCAACTCAATGGTACAGCACTTGCAAAGCATGCGAGTGCAAGGCCCTGGGTTCAACCCCCAGTACCGTGAAAAAAAAAAAAAAAAAGAAAGAAAGAAAGAAAGAGAGAAGGAAAGAAAAAGAAGAGGAAAAAGGAGAAGGAGGAGGAGGAGATGGGGAGAAAATGGCTCCTGCCATTCAGCCATTATGAATGAAGCCACATACACCTCTGAGGACATTGGAAGGACACTTTCTAATAGCTCCCGCACCTTATCCAAGCCATTGAACCTTTACAAAACAAAGTCCCTAGGCCCAAGTCACATTAGGTGCCCAGAGCTGGACACCCAGGACTGACAGTCACACTGGGCATGCCCTTATTTGAATAAAACTAGGGGGAATGTGTGCCCAGTCCCTTTCTCTCTCTTTTTCACTCCTCCCTCTTCTTCTCACTTCCTCTCCACTCTTAGCTCTTCTCTCTCCAACCACCATACTCACCCCTCTTTCTTCTCTTAGGCCTGCCACCTTCTCTATCTATCCAATGCACTTTTCCTTCTAAAAGTCTACTTAACTCTCTGGTTCTCTGGATTATTTACCTTCCCGTGGGGAATAGAAATGGCCTTATGGTGATTCACCCAGGGCACACAGGTTTCTCCAGGTTCCTTTGCAGATAGACCTAAGGGTCTCCTGCTGCCTCAGTTTTTCCTGTGATTATTCTTTGAAGGCATACTATCCTTAATAACCCCCACGTGTTTGCCAGCTTGTGCTGTGGGGGTTTGCATGTTGCTGTGATCATGAAAGCTATGCCTCCAGTACTTCAGATACCAGCAGGGCCATGGACAGGTTTCAGTTGAACTGCCAGACTAAGATAGATTAGGGAGAAGGACCAGCATCCCACTCCCCCAAGAATTAGCCATTGAAAACCCTTTGAATAGCAGAGAAGCACTGTCAAACATAATGCCAGAAAAAGAGTCCCCTAGGCTGGAAGGCATTCAAGAAATGACCGGGGAAGAGCTGCCTGCTCAAAGTAAAGTCAATCTTAATGACAAGAATGGAGTAAAGCCCCTGGGACTTCCTTTTGCTGATGTGGCATGACTCAAAATGAGAAAAAGCATAGTGTTGACAACATTGGGCTCAAATCTTAAAAAGATCATGTGCATGGCACAGTGGTGGGCAGTGTTTTGTTCTCTTGTACGTGGGGTTGCTATGAGTTGGATCCAACTCCATGGCACCCAACAGCAACAACATCCTTAATAAGCATTTTTTTCATACTCTCTACTATAACTTCTTTGTTGGATATAAATTCTTTTATATGTTGAATACAAGGACCTAGGTTTTGCTGCCAGATTCCTGGACCAGTGCTCTGGACCCACCTCCCCTTCTCCCCAATAATACTTAGATGTCTTTACAATGCGTATATACACATTTGACTTTACAAAGTGGATTTAGGGAGGTGTCACTAAGGTAGGTGTCACAGAAAGGTGTCACAAGGGAGTTGTCTTGGCATAAACATAAATCCTAATCCCATATGTAAGATTAGGTTACTCTCAAAGATTTCATGTATTTTGACCTTAAGCATGGCTTCTTGCTGTTTTAATGTTTTTATTATTTAAAATGTCTCTCAAAGATAATGTCTCTATGCAGGCAGTCCTCACAGAAATCTTCTTGGTAGATGTGTCAAAGCTCTTGATTTTCAGCTGGTGAAATTCAAACCAGATCCTGGGGTGAAAGCTCCTTCCTTTTCCATGTCCCTCAAATTTCCCTTTCTATCCTGCCTCAGGTGAGTTCTGCACATCCCCAGCAGCAGCAGCAAGGCTGGGTCACAGTTGGGAGGCTGTTGGCTGGACCTGAGTTAAGAGCACAGGGCCTCATGCAGAAGGCTTTAAAGATCTGCCTGCATGCTTCATCATCTTTTTTCTTTTGGTTTTGGTATTTCAAGACAGGTTCTCATTATGTAGTTGAGGTTGTCCTGGAACTCATTACATAGCCCAGGCTAGCCTTGAACTCACAATCCCCCTGCCTCAGCCTCCTGAGTACTGGTATTATAACTATGTGCCACAATGCCCACCCCTGCCTTCATGATCCTGAAATAGTCAATACCTGTTGAAGAAGGAGCTCTCAAGTTCATGTGGCACTGGCCCCAGTGGTTTGTATAGCCACGCATGTGGAGGAGATACTTGTGTATGTGCTTGGGGATGTATGATGTCGGGTATGGTTGTGTGTGCATGTGTGTGTCTGGATGTCTCTTCCGGACTTGATGGCCAGAAAGAGCTGGTCTCTGGGGGGTTCCAGGGATCATGAGGCAAACCTGTCCTTCCCTGCCCAGACACAGAAAGCCTCCATTCTCCGGTCCTCCGTGTACCTCCCAGCCCACCCTCATGCCCCTACACCAAGATGATCCCACTTCTGTCCCCAGCCCATTCTGGGCCCCTGCACACTGAATCACCTCCAGCCTCAGTTTCCCTATCTAAAACAAAACATTGGATATTATGACCTCTGGAGCCCTCTGAGCACTCTGTAGGCCCTTGAGAGCCACTCCTGGATCTGCACAATTGAGGCAGGATTGAAAGACCGAAAAGATTTAGGGGACATGGGAAGAGAAGAGCTTTCACCTGGGATCCAGTTTAAATCTTACTGGCTGACAGGCATGGTGGTGCATGCCTGTAATCCCAGCACTTGGGAGGCAGAGGCAGGAAGACCAATGCAAATTTGAGGCCACTCTGGGCTACATAGCAAGTTCCAGTCCAGCCAGGGATATACAACAAGACTGTCTCAAAATAAATAAATAAGTAAATAAATAAATAAATTACCAGCGAAAATCAAGAATTTCCACACAACTACTAAAACTACCAAGGAAACTGCTATGAGGATAGCCTGCATAGGAGATATTGAGATATTTCAAATGACAATGTTAAAATAGCTATGCTTAGAGTCATAATTTTGATGACCTCTGAGTTTAACTTCACTCCTCCGAATCTTGTGCTTCTCTGAGAATCTCACAAACAGAATTACGTGCCATGTTTGCAGTCAACATATGCCAAGACAACTCCCTTGTAAGCCTATAGGAAGCACTTCCTGGACCACCTCATAATGTCATTTTACCCTAGGGGAGTTTCCCAAATAGAAGGTATGCCGAAACATTTCTACTTAATCTTTTGACTCATAAGCAATGGAACTTCTTTTGATGTATTTTGACCCATGTTTCTATCTTATTGGCACCTCCCTAAACCTTAACCTTGTGAAGCCACCTTTTAAACTCATTTGCATAAGAGGAAGTCCATTAAGCTAGACAAAATAGGTAAATCAGCTCATGGTTTCCTTTAGACTATGAATTGAATTGTAAATTACTTATTTTGTGTATATATCCATTGTGAAGACACTTAAGAGCATTAGGTCAGTTGGTAGAATCCTGTTCTGCACTCTCTGAGTACCCAGGTTCAATTCCCAACACTGCAAAAACGGAAGGACATGGCAATCCACTCCCGAAGCAATTCCAAAACAATCAGCCATTGAAAACTCTATAAGAGTTGCTATGAGTCAGACCCAACTTGATGGCACCTAACAACAACAACTTTCTCTCAGTGTGTGTAGTTACTCTAAAAAGTGTACTATTTCTACCTAATAAATTCTAACTTTGTTTCATTCTCTGACTCATCTGGAAATTTATTTCTGTAATGAAGCCAAGAATCTGACTTGAGTGGAGGTCCCAACAAGGGGATCTCCTCAGGCCAGGTGGCATCTCTCACTGCCACTGACAAAATGAGGCCCTGGCCCTGGGTTAACTGCAAGCCCCTGCCCTGGTCTCTGACTCCAGAAGCCATCACTGACTGCCAGATCTAGGAACATCTAATTCTATTGGATACATGGGTAAAGTGTGATCCCAAGAGCCAACAAGACATAACAATTTGGTGGCAGAGACCAGACTCAATTATGTCCTCCTGCCAACCTTGCCCCTATAGCTCACTTCTGAGGCCCTCATCACTGCTCTAAACTACAATCAAGATTCTCTCTTGGGGCCGGGCATGGTGGCGCACGCCTGTAATCCCAGCGGCTCGGGAGGCGGAGGCGGGAGGATCGCAAGTTCGAGACCAAAGGCAGTCTGCGTAATTTAGCGAGACCCTGTCTCAAAAAAAAAGTTAAAAAAATGGGCTGAGGTGCAGCTCAGTGGTCCAGCACTTGCAGAGTATGCAGGCACGAGGCCTTGGGTTCAACCCCCAGTACCGCAAAAAAAAAAAAAAAAAAAAAAGATTCTCTCTTGGGAAACCCAGTGCTTACAACCAGTCACAAATGAGGAAGGGTTTGAGGATGTCATCACATTCATCCCTCATTGTACAGATGGGGAAACTGAGACCCAGGGCGGTGCAGGAGCCACTCCAGGTAATTTAGCCAGGTGGTATTGTTACCAAAGCTTTAGGGAAAATCTCTGTTCTGAGTGTCTCAAATGACTCAGCCACCTGTCCCGAATATGCCTCCCATTCCAAATATACTAATTAAAGAGACTGCTGATGGTGAAAAGCAGTGAAAGGAGATTTAATCAATGTGCATATTGGGGAGAGGAATAGGTCAAGAGGTCTCTGACATGAGCTTTAGGTTTAAGGAAAGGAAAAATGGGGGGTGGGGGGGGCAAGAAGAATGTATAATTACTCAGTCTTGGACAGAGTGTGGTCTGGTTTATCATCATCTCCATTCTGGTTCTGTAAGGTGGTCCCAAGAAGTTGTTATCACTGCCATTGCTTGAGAAGAACAATCTGCTTTCCACTAGTTGTTGACTCCTGCTGCTAGGGTGCAGCTTCACCATCATAGAGAATTGTCCTGTTTTGGAGCATGCTGTGTCCTGAGAGGCTCACCATTGCTTGCGGGCAGTTTCAGCCTCTTGTCAAAGAGATGTTTATCAATCAGTCCTGTTCTTCCTGGAATGCAAAGTTACTTAGGAGGAAACATCAAGAGGCAAAATAGAGCCAGAGAGGGACAAAATGGAGTTAGGCCAGTGACCGGTGTCCTCCTTCACTTTTAGTTACCTTGTGGCCCCAAGAGAAGAATCAATGCTTTTTCACAAGAGCAGTTTCTAAGTGCCTGTTATAGTACCAGGAGCTTCTTGACTCCATATATCATGCCCCTCTCCCCACTTTCCCTCCTCTACCACCCTAAGGCAGGATGGAAAGACAGGAAAAACTGGGGGACATGAGAAGAAAAGGACTTCTCTCATCCTGGGATCAGATCTGGGTCTTATGAACAGAGAATTTCAGCACAATCAAAAGAAGAGAAGCAGCTATGAAACCAATACTTCCCTAGAAAAATCTCACCAAACTAGATTATGGACTATAGTTAAAGGTAACATACCTAGGTGATTTTCTTAAGACTAGATACAGTAGGAATTTCCTTGACTATCCCAATCTATGCATTTTAACAATGCTTCTCTTCCAACCTGTAAATCTAAAACCAGACACCCGCTGGGACCCCATTGAGCAATGTAACTTCAAAAGCCCAAACTCATGCAGGTACTCATTGTGAAAACATCTAAGGGCGCCCTTCTCTCTAGATGCCCACACTTGCCCTGAAGCATGTACTGTCTCCCTTTATCTAATAAACGCAAAACTCTGTTTCACTTCTCTGTTTTGTCCTGAAATTCTTTTTGGTTACTGAGACAAGGCCTTGGCAACTCCACTGAGTGAAGATCCCGAGAAATAGAACTCCTCAGGGCAAGTAGTAATGTTGGGGTACAGCACCCCTAAACCTGCTGACATATTTTGGCAACCATAAAGTGACACTTTGAGAACTGAAGCAAAGTTGGGGAGTTTTCCTACATGCTATAACTCTACTTGCCACCTCCTATGTTATTTCTGCTTTGCTTTCCTTCTTGACTAATTTCTTTACTCTCTTCTGTTGTCTAACCTCTTTCCAGTTTCTCAGAAGCCTGGCTTGAAAATCTGGGGTAATTGTGGACTGTCAAGGGCAACTCTCCTGCACATCCCAAAGACCCTATTTTGCCATCCCAGAGTGTCCAGGCCCATCCAGGTGAGAAATGTACTTTTCTTTACTCCTCTCCCACTTCTCCTCCTACTACTAAGGCTTCTCTGTGGAAACAGAAGTCCCCCTCAGCAACTGAGGACCCCCAGTTGAGGCTACACTTCAATGTGAGTCCAAAGACTGAAGAAGGAAGTCTCCATCCACTGGCACCCAGGAGGTGGAAAGCCAAGCTTCCTACCTCTCCTTGTCTCTCTCTCTCCTCTGGCCAAAATTCTAGATTTTTAAATGAGTGTCCCAGACACCAAAGAACAGGATTTTCCCTAGGTTATATATCCCATTCCTGGGTAAGATGGAACAATAAAGCTCATCTGGAGGACATACGTAAGGACGTGATTCTCCAATGCCCTGAGCCCTTCTCTTTCTCCGTGGGAATGATTTGGCTCCAGCCTAACCAACCAGAGAATTAAGTTCCTATAAGCATCAAACTGAATCTGAAACACCTTAGAAAATGGCCACTCTACTGTGTATTATCTCACTCCTTTCTCTCCCTTGCCTATGTGTCTCTAACCAAAACTGACAGTAAACTCTGGCAGCCATGCCCTCTGCCTATCTCAGAAACTTTTCTTTCTCCCTAGAGATCTCTCCAGGAAGCTTCCTCAACCTTCCAGCCCCAGGGTTGCCATGGCAACTTCTGCTTTGGAATCTATCTCAGTGCTGCTCTGCCTAGCCAAGATCTCTTCTCTCTCCCATTCCTCTTTGCTGGACCACCCTATGAACTTAATGATTCTAATTTTTTTTTTTCTAAAGTGAGGTTTTAGGGAAGGCCCTCTCCAAGACCTTAATTCATTTCTTTGCTATCCCCTAGATGGAAAAATGTCCTGTATGTGTAAAGCAACTTTCTCATTTCTATTTGGGAGACAAAGCCATTTATAGAGAGATCTCCCCCTCTGCTAGTTAGTTTTTATAAGAAGAGTTTCACCTAAGATCTACAAAACAAATCTCACCTTTTAATCTTTTAGCTTCTACTAGATGTATACTTAAAAGAGCCCTTATAAAATTAGGCTAAGTTCTTTTTGATATAAATTTCACCTAGTCATACCTTTAAATACAAATACACAATTAAGGGTTACTTAATGCTATGACAAAAAATAATAGAACTAATGATATATCTAAATACAGAGTTATAAATTTTTAGGAATTGTATTGCCATGTGTGGGCTGGGATTTAACTCAGTGGGTAGAGCGCTGCGCTGCAGTCTCTGACGCCCCGAGTTCAATTCCCAGTACCGCAAAAATGGGAGAAGGGCCTGGCAATCCACTCCCAAGGCAATCCCGAAGCACTCAGCCATTGAAAACCCTATGAGGGTCGCTATGAGTCGGATGCCGACTCCACGACTCCACGGCACCTAACAATTGCCATGTGTATTGTCTGCATGTGCTTATATTTTTGTATTACTAAATAATACCAGCTTAACATAAATATTGGTATTTAAAGAGTACACTCTGATTTAATATAATTATTGTGGTTTTAGGGGTTTTTTTGTTGTTGTTAGTTTCTGTTTGTGCTAATTGTTTTTGTCTTGTTTGTTTTGTTTTGTTTTTTTGTGGTGCTGGGGATTGAACCTAGGCCTTGCGCCTGCATGCTTTGCAAGTACTGGACCACTGAGCTGTGCCCTCAGCCCATTTTTTTTTTACTTTTTGGGACAGGGTCTTGCTAAATTACGCAGACTGCCTCTGGTCTCAAACTTGGGATCCTCCTGCCTCCACCTCGCCAGCCATTGGGATTACAGGCATGTGCCACCACGCCTGGCCTGTGCTAATTGTTTTTGTGTTATTTTGTCTGTCACTCTGGTTGCTGACCTGTGTCTATGATTCAATATTGTTGTTTTATGTATCACCAAGACTGCAATACAGATTTTTTTTCTTTTTGCTTCCCATGCTCCAAGAAAAACCAGCCATTCAAGGTATTGCCTCAAGCCAAGAGGCATAGGCATTTAAGAGTTAATTACCAAACTGACTTGGGTCTAGAAAAAAATGCAAGTGTGACATTTTAAAATCTAAGTTGCTATAAGGCTTAAGACATAAAGCAAATAAGGTTTTAATTTTGGCCCAATAAACAGATGATCGTAATTTCATTCTGTCATAAATATAATTTGGATTTGATATTTCTTTTTAAATTGGTCAATTTGTTCTACTTTGTTTTATAACTAAGATTTTAACATAAGCGTTATACTATTTTGACTTGTTATCTTTGGATATATGGTATATGGTGTTTTACCTAATAAAGTCCCCTCCAAAATTCTATTCTAACTGATTTATAGATAAGTGAATGCTCACATAAATTGAAACTGTTACTGAGCACTCACGTAAGTTAAAACTGTTCAATTGGCCCAAATTCCTTTTGGTTCATAATGTTTAAATCTCTGACAAATAAGTTAATAGTGTTAATATATTTTGTCTGTATTTATGGTTATAACTACTAAATATTTAAGGCACAATATCCATGCTCCCTATGTTTCCAATACAGCTTTCTGAAATTTCATTAAAATATAGAGTTACTTTACTTTGTTAAAAAAGAGACAATTTTTTAATCCAGTATTTAAAAAAAACAAATATGGCAAAAAATCAAAAATATGAAAGAAATAAAAACAGTTATAGGTAGGAGAATATTTTTGGAAGGTTAAAAAGAAATATTTTAGATAAAAGATTTTATATGGTACAGTTCTATCTAGAAGGTAGAGGGTTATTACAGGAAAGGAGCAAATCAAAAAGTTAAATCATGTTAGAGATGGTTAAAAATATATCAAAAGAAGGTTTATAAAAGAAAACTGCTTTTTAAAAATTGTATATGTGTATGTGTGTATATATACATATATATACACACATATGTACATATATATGTAATTTGACTATAATTCAGGGGAAAAAAGTCATTTAAAAGGTTTTCTAAGACCAAATTTTAATGTACTAATGTAAAAGCAGACAATAAGCTTACTTGTCTCTCATCCAAAAAAAAAAAAAAAAACCAGTTATTATGGCTCTGGATTTAATCGCTAAACCTCTCCCTCTTCCTCTAGAACCAGTACCCTTAAACCTTTTACCATAGAGGAACTAAAACTCATGCAAATTCTTGGTATTTTAGGATAAACAACTCCCTCCACCTGCTTTGAGATGATCTCCCTCCTCTGGCAGTCTCACAGGAGAGAACCCTTTTCTCATAACCCATGCCCACAGGTGCCTGGGGCATGAATAAACCTAGAAAACTGAAAAACTGGACATTTTTCAGTTTACAGACAGACCTAAGGGGGTTGTTCCCTTTTAAAACATAGGTAACCCTGAGATTTCTTTCCCATTAGGACACTATCTTTAAAAAAAAATGAGTGATATATATATATAGATAGATAGATAGATAGATAGATTTATTGTTGTTGTTGGGTGCTGTCAAGTCGGTATCCGACTGATAGCAACCCTCATAGGGTTTTCAATGGCTGGCTGTTTCGGGATTGCCTTGGGAGTGGATTGCCAGGCCCTTCTCCCATTTTTGCAGTGCTGGGAATTGAACTCGGGACCTCAGAGACTGCAGCGCAGTGCTCTACCAACTGAGCTAAATCCCAGCCCATAGATAGATAGATAGATAGACAGACAGACAGACAGACAGACAGATAGATAGATATAATGAGTCAGACCCAATTCAATGGCACCTAACATAATACTATATATATGTGGGATATCTATCTATCTACCTACCTACCTATCTATCTATCTATCTATCTATCTATCTATCTATCTATCTATGAATGATGAGTCAGACCCAACCCAATGGCACCTAACACAATACTATATCTATATATCTATATCTATATCTATCTATACCTTACATAGATAGATATAGATATAGATATATCTCCAAGATGAAATAGATGATATCAGACTCCATGCATTCCCATCCCATAAAAGGCTGAAAGTCCAACCACTTTGTGTATTCTAGCTTTGTCATTGGCAGTGCAACTCAGTAATGAGAGTTCAAGATCTTTGTTGCACTCTAGGTGCACCTAGAGAGAAAAAGTCAAATCAGGGTTTTTGCCGACGCTCATTAACCTGGTCACTGACCCTAGAACTTTGGCACTGAAACTCAGTAATGAAGATTCAGGAAGGCACTAGAATCCAGTAATAGGGATTCAAGATTTATCTTTGTTATGTGTATTTTTCCCTTCTTTCTTTCTTCCCTCCTTTTAGATATACAAGTGGAGGAGAGAAAGACATATGACTATGGGTGACCAAACTTCTATTCCTAAAGATTCACCTTTAGTCTGTATTTTAAATAACTGGGGTTATTTTAAATCAGAAGGCATTAGGAAAAAAAATTTTAGTGTCCTACTGCGATAATTCTTGGCCCTCTTACAAACTAGAAAACCGAGAAAAATGGCCTAAAAATGGAACTTTAAACTATACTACAATACTGCAGTTAGATCAGTTCTGAAAAAAAAAAAAAAATCTGAACTCCTTTATGTTCAGATATTCATGTCATTATACTAGGTAGGAAACAATGGTCTCATTCCACATAACCAAATAATTTGTTCAGCTTAAAAAATACATAGAGCAATAAGCAAATCTGTAAAGGGTGACAAAATTAGGGAAATCACCCAAACTAGGGATTAAAATCCAGCTCTATTTTTAGGTTGCTTCACTGAAATCCTGAGAAAATATATAATATTGATCCTAGCTCCCATGAAGGTCAAATAATGCTAGGTAATTGTTTTATCAGTCAATCTACTCTAGACATTAAGAGAAAACTGCATAAATAGACAGTCAGACCACTAATACCCCTGAATCAACTTTTAAATTGGCTTTTAAAGTCTTTAACAACTGTAATAAAACAGAGGTGGCTCAAACGGCAAAAAAAAAAAAAAAAAGATCACAGGCACAGGAACAAGCCCATTTTATAGTGTGGCCCCTGGAAAATAATTCATCTTCCTGGGCATATAAAAACCTATCACCTCAGACAGACCCCAGGCAGAGGGCAAAGTATCCAAGAGGAGCTGAGGCCTGTCATCGCTGTGGAAGCCCAGGCCATTGGAGGAGAGACTGCCCCCAAAAGGTCCCAAACAACCAGGGCTTTGCCACTTTTGTAAAGATGGAAGACATTGGAAGTGAGAATGTCTCATCCTCCAAAAGTTGAGAGGAAGGAGGAAATAAAGACTAATGCATACTTTTCCCTCCCTATAAATGCACTGGGTTAAAAAAAAATTTAACAACAGATTTTATATTTTGTCAAAATAGGAACACTTTCTAATAACATTGTCAAGTTTCAAACTACGCCCCCCCCCCAAAAAAAAAAAAAACCCCGAATCTTAATCAAATCAAGGAGATGGGGTTTATCTCAGTTGGTAGAATGCTGTTCTGTGCTCTCTGAGGCCCTGGGTTTGATCCCTAGCACCACAAAAATGGGAGAACGGCCTGGTAGCCCACTCCCAAAATAATCCTAAAACAATTAGCCATTGAAAACCCTACAGATACCAGAGGAGCACTAACATAGTGCCTAGCATGGCACAGTGTTGGAAAGTGTTTTGTTCTGTTGTACATAGGGTAGCCATGAGTCAGATTCAACTTGACAGCATCTAACAATAACAATCAAATCAAAATTGATGTATCTGTTTGTTTTAAAGTCTTTTAAAAATCATTTTATGACTCTAGTTAAATGAACAACTGCTATCTTAGGTTACTACAAAATGTTTAAATATATATATATTTATATATATATATTTATGAGTAAGACATACTTCTAAGAGCTAAGGTGCTATATGTCTAAGCTACAACTAAATGTTATATCAAAGTTAAAAAAAATAAAATCCATTACTTCTTTTTTATGACTAGTAATACTGACCTTCTGGATGTTCAAAACTCAAAAGTTGGAAGCCTAAACCCATCAAGATAATGGGGCTAGGAGGAAAGCCAATATTTGGCCCTTGCTCCAAGTCAGTAAGAATCCAATGAATGACAGGACCCCTCAAAAGGGCACTACAACTCTGATGAGTCATCCATCCTTTTGATCAGAGAGGCTGCAGAGACCCCAGAGGTTGGCTCTGACCAGTGCACATTCTGCAAAGAGGAGAGTTACTATAGAGGACAAAGCCCCTCAGTGCATCCAAGGGAAGCCATATGGTCAGCAAGACTCTAACATCCTAGCAGATGGCACAATTGGCAAAGGGGAGAGAATGAGGGACATCAACAGTCTCCTTACAGATCCCCCCAAAATACCCCTAAGGAAACCTGAATAACCTTAAAAAGTAAAAATAAAAAGTCACTACTACTACTGCTGCTGCTACTACTACTACTACTACTACTATTATTTTGGCATCCTACATGGTCTTATCCTGCAGCCATACCACCCTGGCATCCAATCCCATCAGATCTCAGAAGCTAAGCAGGTTTAGGTCTGGTTAGTCCTTGGATGGGAGACCGTCTGGGAATACCAGGTGCTGTAGACTTGGGAGAAGGACCTGGCAATCCATTCCCAAAAATCAATCAACCATTGAAAACTCCTATAAATAGCAGAGAATCACTGATATAGTGCTGGGCATGGCACAGTGTTGGGGAGTGTTTCATCTGTTGTATATAGGGTCGCTATGAGTCAGACTCGACTCGACAGAACCTAACAACAACAACAACACATGATCTTAAACACCGAGCAGGAAAGTATAACCAAATATGGAGTAATTAACAATAATACAAAACAAAGGAATTAAACTAAAATTTAAAATAAACCCTAAATACTATGCAAATTATTAATCTACTTATAAGACACTAGTAGGCACAATGTTGAAAAGGCTGACAAACTCCAACAGTCTCCAGCAACACATGTGGCATTGTAACTACAGCCTTAAAAATCCAGACTCCCCAAAGGCAAAATTAAGCCACTGCCTTTACTTAAATCTATGCAAAGAGGTACATTCTAGGGAAAAGATTGATAATTATATTTTACCTAGATAGCTCCTATCAAATACGTAAATATCTTCTAGTGTTTATTAACACCATCTCATAATGGATCAAGGTCCATCCCATCCAGACCAAAAGAACAAAAAGGTTGCCAAAGCTCTATTCTCTAGAGTAAAACCTATTTTTCTAAGTCCCCACAGCCCAAAGAACATTCTAGAGGTAGAGTTGCCTACACCTATAAACAATTAGAAGACATACTTTTTCTTCAAATAAGAGAAAGCAGCCTAGCTTCTTATATATAAAGGTAAGTCTCATTGTTGTTGTTGTTGTTAGGTGCCATCGAGTCGGTATCTGACTCATAGCGACCCTCT
Source organism: Pedetes capensis (assembly GCA_007922755.1). Taxonomy (NCBI): domain Eukaryota; kingdom Metazoa; phylum Chordata; class Mammalia; order Rodentia; family Pedetidae; genus Pedetes; species Pedetes capensis. The sequence goes on from VMDO01008534.1 coordinate 75,342, forward strand.
GCACAACAGGGGAAACACTATTGTCAGTGCTTCTCTGCTGTTCATAGGGTTTTCAATGGCAGATTGATTTTTGGGAGGGGGTTGCCAGGTCCTTCTCCCAACAGTCTCATTAGGAATTGCAAACTTACCTTTATATGTACATCAATATGCTTCTTAAGATCTTACTCTCTTTAGTTCTAATGAACATAGTATACTCTAAATCAAACTCTTTTCTAGACTGGGCAGGATATACTAAAGATATTAACAAAGATCACTCTTAGATTTGGATTAGGATTTGGATTTGGATTAGACTAGGATGATTTCCTGCCACTAACAGTAATTCAACCATAATATTGAAAGAAACTGATTAGTTTACTACTCATTGGACTTGGAAGCCTGGCATTAGATGATTTGCTCCCAAAGGCACCAGATGGCTCTGTGGAAGCAATGTCTGATTTGGGTTAACCCAGGATGGATTGAAAGATGCACGGTAAGAAATCCTTGAGTATGGGGATGCTGGATGAAAACTACAGGTCATCCTGCAAACCTTCCCATTTTACAACATAACTGGACAAGATCTATTTTTCACTGCTATCATCTTTTGACTTCTATTCTTATTCCTTCTATAGGATTAGGGTTGGGGTTTTGAAGACCCTATGAGGGTCACTCTTGCCTGCAGCCATACCACCGTGGCATCCAATCATGTCAGATCTTGGAAGCTAAGCAGAGTTGGATCTGGTTAGTACTTGGATGGGAGACCACCTGGGAATACTGGGTCCTGCAGGCTTGGAAGAAGGACTCTTGGCAACCCACTTCCAAAAAGCAATCAGCCATTGAAAACTCTATGAATAGCAGAGAAGCACTGACAATAGTGTTTCACCTGTTGTACATAGCATTGCTATGAGTCAGACACAGACTCCATGGCACCTAACAACAACAAGGGTAGCTATGAGTCAGACTTGACTCAATGGCACCTAACAACCTAGGGTTAGAAGCTATTATCTAGCATATTAAAACTATCACCAAATTTACACAGAAGGCCCTAAATGATACTACAAGAGGAAATTTCTCTCCTTAACACAGAAGTCTTGATGATGAGAAAAGCTGTTCTACAAAATTGGATGGTCCTTTATATTTGAACAACAGCACAAGGGAAGCCTGTGCCATTATTAAGTAAAATGCTGTAATATACATACCTGATAACTCAGGAAACATGCCTTTAGTTCTTTAAGATTCACATACCCAGGTTAAGTCTATGTCAGAATCTGCCTTATAAGCTTTAACAAATTATTAACCTCTTGGTTATCAGGCAACTCATGGTGGAAAAAAGTTCTGTTTGTGGCATTGATCTTGGCAATAGACATAACAATCTGCTATATGCTTTGCTGTTTATGTGGTCTGATGTCTAGACTAATGGCATCATCTCTTCCAGATTCCGGTTGGATGATGGTCCTCCAACCTGAAAGCTCAGATCCTCTCATGTCCCCCTTTGATCAGGCAGGTCGAGACTTTCGATCCCTGGATAGGCAGGGCCTATTCCCCAATTCAACCCGAAGAATCTTCAGGAAATGGGCTTTCAGCCCTCATGAGCCCTTAAGATTAAAGGGATCAAAGTCTCAGAAGGAGAAATTGAAGTAGGATAGAAAGAAAGAAAACCTTTGGGGGACATGAGAAGGACAGGGCCTTTCATCCTGGGACCTGGTCTGAGTCTTACCAGCCAAGAATTCCAGCACAAGTGAAAGAAGAGGAGCCACTGTGAGAAGTGCGTGCATAGAAACCAGCACATCCCTAAGAATCTCACAGAACCAGATCATGGACTACAATTAAAGTTAACAGACATGCTTCATCCCCTTAAAACTAGATATAGTAGGAATTTCCTTGACTATCCCAATCTAGGCATTTAAGCAATGCTCCTTTTCCAACCTGTAAATCTAGACCAGACACTTGCTGACCCCACTGAGCAATGTGACTTCAAAAGCTCACCATCATGTACCCGCACTCAGTCTGAGCACGTACTGTCTCTCACCCTTTATCTGCCAAACTCAAAACTCTGCTTCCCTTCTCAGTTTTATCCTGAAATTCTTTTTGGCAACCGAGACAAGGACTTGGCATCTCCCCTGAGTGGTGGTCCAGAGAAAGGGAATTCCTCAGGGCAAGCAGTAATATTGGGGTACAGCACCCCTAAACCTGCGGACAACCCTATTCAGGATTCCAGTCCCTGCTAAGTGCCCCTAGCTGGTAGAATCTGAGAGGTTTTTCTGCTTTCTAAGCCTGGGGCTGGGGATAGGGAGGCTGAATCCCAAGGATGGGAAGCCAACTCCAGGAAGGGTGTTGCTCACTCTTTGCCAAAATCTCTTGAACCTTCTCCATGCAGGATGCAAAGAAAACATGCTGACCCAGGGCAGAGAGTGTAGGAGAGCAGGCTGGGGCAGGCAAACGGGGGCCCAGAGGGACATAGAGTATCCATTCAACCACTCTTTTTTTTTTTCGTCTCCCTTTATTAGTAAATGATGGTAGAGTACAAAGTAATACACCACTCGCTTTTTCCATTATGCAACTGTTATATCAATTTTGGTTACACTTTTATCAACTTACAAGGTTTATGGAGACTTATGACTAATATGTACTAAAATTCAAATGCATATTTGGGTTGTCGGCCCCTATTTTTCCAATGTACTCATGCAGTTGCGTTGAGATCGTCCCTCCTCCTTTATCCCTCTACATTGATTCTCCTCCCCATCCCACCTTCTGCAATCTTCACTTCCCTCTGCTAGTTCCCTCCCTCCTTCTTTCTACTCACTGTATTGTCCCTTCTTCGCAAAGTTTAACTGTGCATTTTTTACATATCAACTTGCGTATAGGATTTTTTTCTTCTTTTAAGTAAGATTCAGCTCCCACATATGAGTGAGAACATATGGTATTTCTCTTTTTGAGCTTGTGTTCATCTGCTTACGAATGATGTTCTCCAGTCTTCAGCCACTCTTGAAACTGGCCTCCCAGGGACCCCTGGGTCCAGGCAAGAAGGTTTCAAGCCCCTTCCCAGCTCCCACAGGTGCAGTTCCCTTTTACTTATTTCCTGAGCATCCACCTAAAAGTTGATTTGAAGACAAGATTCTCTGGTGTCAAAATGTTAGCCTAGGCATTAGCAGGCAATATGGAGGAAAAGGGGATTGAAACTGACTACTGCCATCGGGCCATGATGGATGAAGCCATATGTGTCTCTGAGGACACTGGAAGGAAGTTTTCTAATGCACCCACACCCTAATCCAGGATTGAAGACTGCCTGGGTGTGAACAAAGGCAGACTATTCTGAGGCTTAAACCTATGGGCCCCTTCTAAAAATAATCAGCAGGTTCATTAAATCTTTTTACAAAACAAAGACACCTGGTGTGAGACATTTCTCCCTTCCCTAAAGGCCCAAATTTCACTATAAAAATCACATTGGACCTGGGTAATAGCTCTTTTCCATTGCCTATCTTCACATCTTGGAGGTATGTTGTTGTTGTTGTTGTTAGGTGCCGTTGAGTCGGCATCCGACTCATAGCGACCCTCATAGGGTTTTCAATGGCTGACTGTTCCGGGATTGCCTTGGGAGTGGATTGCCAGGTCCTTCTCCCATTTTTGCGGGGCTGGGAATTGAACTCGGGACCTCAGATACTGCAGTGCAGAACTCTACCAACTGAGCTAAATCTCAGCCCTGGAGGTATACTATCTTTTAATTAATTCAATGTATACTCTCTACTATGACTTCTGTGTCAGTTATAAATTCTATTATTCAGCATATCCAGGGCCTAAGGTTTTGCTGTTTTGCTGCTGGCCTCCCGTTCCAGATCTGCTGACCAGCAAGTTCCCTTCTCTGGACACACGTCTACCCAGTAACAAAAATAGCTCTCAAACCGCAGCCTCACATGATACGCAGGTGGGGAGATGGCTCCAGAGGGTCAAGGGGTTTGTCCAAGGTCACCCGGCAAGGTGATGAGAGAGCCTTGCCTGGACCCGGTCCCCTGCCTCCCAGCTGCATTTCCTCCCCCTCCCCAAGGATGCCTTTCAGATCTTCCCTGAAGGGCCACGGGAGGCTGAGTCTGGGGTTCAATCTACAAACTTTGAGGCAGACCCCTATTCAGTGGGGGGCTTATGGGAAGGAACAGAGAGACAAGGCATAGTAACGGTCCTCAGCAAACTCCTCATCTGGGCCAGAATGTGGGGAGAGTGGGTCTCCCCAAAGCTAATTCTAGATGCTCCCTTTGTTGTTGTTGTTAGGTGCTGTCTAGTCAAGTCCGACTCATAGAGACCCTCATAGGTTTTTGATGACTGATTGTTTTCGGGATTGTTTGGGGAGTGGGCTGCCACGTCCTTCTCCTTTTCTCTGCAGTGCTGAGGATTGAACCCAGAGCCTCTGAAAGCACAGAGCAGCATTCTACCAACTCATGCCCCCAAGTCAAGGTAAAATAACAATTCTGCTTTAAAGGAAATAAGAAAGTAGCTTATATGGAGCCAGTTCTGAGTGATTATGGCCCAGGAACACAGATTCAAGTTACCCTGAATGACACCTTCTATGGAGGAAGAGGTCACGCAAACTTTTTTAGTCACAAAACAAAAGAAAGTCATAAATCAATACACTTACCAATTACATTGGTGAGGGGAGCAGGTAGGTGGGCTGCAGCAAAGCAAAGAAATCTCTCAGATGTGATCTTACAGCATTCTTGGCTTTGGGGTTGGTAGAGGCTAAGCTTAGTGATACATTCTGAGAGGCTTATCTGTCAGTCAGAGAATGGCAGGTCAGACACGAAAGTTATAGTAATAGGCTAGTAAAGCACCTAAGATAGCCCAAGGTGATTTTGGCTCTAGACCTACAACATTCCACCTCTCCAGTCACTATGTTCTACTCAACCAAGGTCCAGCAGTCTGGAGGATATCTTTTCTTTTCTTTTCTTTTCTTTTCATTTCTTTTCTTATCTTTTCTTTCTTTCTTTCTTTCTGCAGTACTGGGGAGCTGAACCTGGGGTGTCACAAATACTCTGCAAGTGCTCTACCACCCAGCTGTACCTCTAGCCTCTTTTGATTGATTGATTGCACCTAACACAACAACATAGATTGATTGATTGATTGATTGGATTGATTGACTTCAGTACTAGGGGGTTGAACCCAGAGCCTCACACATACTTGTAAGCACTCTACTACTGAGCTGCACCCCCAGCCTATTTTTAGATCTTTTTATCTTGAGCCAGACTAAATTGCACAGGCTGCCTCTGGCCTTGAACTGGCAATCCTCCTGCCTCTCTCTGCATTGTTGGGATTACAGGCATGTGCCATAGCTCTCAGTTCCTTTATTTGTTACCTTAAGACAGGGTCTCGCTAAATTATGCAGGCTGCCTCTGGCCTGAGATTTGGATTCCTCCTGCTTCCTGAGTCACTGGGATTACAGGCATGTATCACTGGCCTGGCTGGGATTTAGCTCAGTTGGTAAAGTACCACTCTACAGTCTCTGAGATTCCAGGTTCGATTCCTAGCACTGCAAAATTGGGCAAAGGATGTGGCAATCCACTCCCAAGGCAATCCCAAAAACAATCAGCCATTGAAAACCCTATGAGGGTCCCTATGAGTCAGACACAACTTGATGGCACCTAACAACAACAACAGCCACTGGCCTGGCTTGCAGTATCTTTAATGCAGATGTAGCTTCTTCAGAGAATTTCAGTTCACACCTTTCACCTTAAACTCTTCAATCCCTTCCCTGACCACGAGCCCTCAATCTTATCAATCTGCCTTGTTCATGAGGTCTACCCTCCCTCTTCTTTCCTCTTACCCAGTCCACCTGGCATCTTCTACTCTCTCTCATGTGATTCTTGTCTCATCCTATTTTTCAACTAGTCGATTAGGGAAAGGAGCAGGACAGGCAGGTGTGGCTCTGCAGGACCAAGCAGTGATGTTTCTTCTTCCCAGGAAGGGGCACTCTGTCAACAGTAGCTGACCAGCCCTCTGAGGGTTGCATCTGAATGCCAGGGCCAAGACTGACATGTGATCTTCATAATCACCTGTCACGAAGGCAAGGATAAGCAATCCCCAGCTTCCAGATGGGAAGACCAAAGTCCAGAGCGGTGCCTTGGTGGCGGAAGGCGGGAGGTTACACGGCAGCTGACAACTAGCTACCCCAGCTAGTTGACTGAAAACTAGCTACCCCAGCTCCCCGTTCTGTCCCCACCTGGGGTCCTGGGAGGACTCTTGTCCTGTGAACAGTACAGGGAAAAAGTCTCCAGGCTGGGCTGCCTCTGAAGCTACTAGATCCAGGGGTATCACTTAGGTCACCCATTTTGGGGTTCCTTCTAAAATCAACCTTCTTTTGTCTTCCCAGGACCCTATGTCCTGCTCCCAGCGTCCTCTGCCTCAGCTAAACCATAAGGTTTGAGGGAAGAGGCCAAAGGGTGCAGCTCATAGTCATAGCAGCCCTAGTTTGATGTCCACCCCTCAGCTCCCTGGGACTCAGACAACATGGTCCCCAGAGAAACGTCTACTCTTAGAGCCAGACAACACCATCCTCAGAACACCCCTTCTCTTAGAAAGTAGAGGCAGCAAGGGCTCCATAAACCTTGTAAGTTAATAAAAGTATAACCAAAGCTGATTTACTAGTGGCATAATGGAAAAAGCCAATGCTGTATTACTCTGTACCCCACCAACATTTACCAATGAAGGGAGAAGAAAGAAAGGGGGGGGGGAAGAAAGAAAGAAAGGAAAGAAAGGAAAGAAAGGAAAGAAAGAAAAAGAAAGAAAGAAAGAAAGAAAGAGAAAGAAAGAAAGAAAAGGGAAGGAAAGGAAAGGAAAGAAAAGAAAGGAAGAAAGTGGAGGTAGCTCTGGGTCTCCCTGTGTCCTGGGCTCTCTAAGCACTTGGGGTGCATTAGCTCACAGTACCCTCAGAAGAGCACAGAGGCAGAGAAAGAGTAAGCAATTCAACTGCCCTGGTGGCAAGTGGTGAGGCAGGACTTAAGCTCAGGAAATATGGCTTCAGAGGGAGACGTTCAACGACTGAGTCAGAAACCTCCAGGCTCCTGACATCCATTCTCTACAATAAAAAGCTGTCTGAAATAATGACCGTGTTTCCCACTCTCACTTGCAGCAGAAGGTGGCTGGAGAAATGTGTGTGCTGCCAGGTAATGCCTTTCACTAGGAAAGGTGAGTCCCTTACCGCCCCCCATTTCTGCTGTTTCACGCTGGTGGGCATGATGGGTCCTCCTGGACCACACAGACCACAGGCTGCCACAGCTCCTAACCAGCCTCCCGTCCAGCCCCACATAACAGCCAGAGTGCTCGGCCCAAAAGATGAGGCACATCACAGAATGCCCCTGCCCAATCCCTTGGTGGCTCTAGACTGCCTTTGGAAGAAAATCAGACTCCAGATGCCTCCTCCATGGGAAGGCCTCGCCCATCTGGTCTCATGACTTGCCATTTTTATCCTCTGTTCTCATCCCAGACCACCAACTAGGAAAAGCTCATCCTTCTTCAACTTTTCCTTCTTCCTCTGTCTTTCTAATTCCTCTCCCTATACCCAGCAGACTCCTATGTATCCTTCAAGACCCAGCCCAAACAGTTCCTCCTGTGTGAGGTTTCTCCTGACCCTCCTGGCAGGACCAGTGGCTTCTTCCTCTGGTCTTCCATGGCACATCTATAGCCCTCTCTGTTAGTGACAGCATTTCAGTCTTGTCATGGCCTGTACAGGTGGCCGCCTCTCCTATCTCTCTATTAGGGCGGGGACCAAGTCTAGGTCATCCCTTGGTTATTGCACCCAGCATAGGGCCATGCACCACGCCAGTAGGCAGTCAAGTTCAATGAGTGATTGAGAAAGAGATGTGTGTGTGTGTGTGTGTGTGTGTGTGTGTGTGTG